>CAIGQV010017699.1:566301-583830 GCA_903798115.1 Danio jaintianensis | reverse complement strand
TCATTTTCTTTTCGGCTTAGTCCCTTTATTAATCTGGGGTCGCCACAGCGGAATGAACCGCTAACTTATCCAGCATATGTTTTACGCAGTGGATGCCCTTCCAGCTGCAACCCATCACTGGGAAACATCCATACACACATACACTATGGACAATTTAGCCTACCCAATTCACCTATACCACATGTTTTTGGACTTGTGGGGGAAACCGGAGCACCCGGAGGAAACCCACGTGAACACGGGGAGAACATGCAAACTCCACACAGAAACGCCAACTGACCCAGCCGAGGCTCGAACCAGTGACCTTCTTGCTGTGAGGCGAATGTGCTACCCACTGCGCCACCGTGCAGCCCTGTAATGGGCTGTGGAAGAAATGATTAAGGGCATTCGCTTTCATTTCTCCTAACTCCACCTCTCCAAACCACAAAGTTGAATGAGCCTGAAGATTTATAATTGATGACAGCTCACTGTCTATGGGTGAGAGGGTTTTCATTAATATGACAATGGAGCCAATCTTCCAGTTCTACTTGATTGTCTTCAGATCCCACAGAGACCAGATGTACTATACTGTTTAGCGGTGGACTGTTGCCAGTTGCCATCTTTATCCAATCATTATCATTAAAGATATATCACATATGCATATTTCAGAGACTTTTGTAAATGCTTTCTGCCTGATGCGTAAAAAAATTGTTGAAGCATATTGAAAGGCACCAGACAGAACCACGGAGACCTTTGAATTTCATTAACCAAGATGGGAAGCGCAATGTCTTGGCTTTCATTATAAGGCACGCTGTGTTGAGTGAGTTGACTAGCACCAGGCAATTCAGTTAAGAAGGCAACCCAGGGTTTTTTGGGAGAGGCCTAATGTCACTCCTGATATATCTTCTTAGTACAGATGGAGAACTCCATCCGTTCCACAGATCCATTGGCAAGGCTTTTGAAGCAACCAGCATGGGTCTCCATTGCATTTTTGCTTAGCCAGATTACTTCCTTATCATTATCTCTAAACCAAATCTTTAAATCAATAAAAAAGATGCTACTTATAGGTGTAAATAGATACGTGACTGCCAGCAATTACACCCGAAGGACTGGAGAGGCACCCTTAATACTTCGGCATGTGATAATTGTGCAGGACATTAGCAGAGCTCACATTCTCTCTGTGGCAAGGATGAGATAAGTAGCCCTGCCATGGTGTACTGTCAGCAGGGTAAGTGTGAATGATGACCACAGCGGCACTCGGCTTAGGAACATCTCCTTCACCCCTGGCTCTGTCCCCTCCACTGAGCTCAGAGATACCAGAGCGCTGGCCTCATTTGGATGCTGGCTTCCTTTTTAACTCCCTGTACCATTGCTCACCACAAAAGCAGCACACTGATCCAATGACAGCATGCGATCACACGTGCAGTTTTTATTTTAAGTGACAAAGCACACGCCATCTGCAGCAATACTCCTGCCGTTACCCATATGTTGAAGTTTAGAACTTAGCATGGGCCAAGAGTGCCACACATTTTATCACATACACCTCAGGTTTTACTCCTACACCATCCCACTGTTTTCTTGCAAACTACACTTTGTCCAAACTGAAGGGAAATTGTGCCTCTGTAAAGACATGTTTATTCTGTTATCATTTACTCACCTCCACGCTGTTCCAAACCTGTATCACTTTCAACAAGATATTCTAAATTTAGAAGATTTTTGTTCAGCATCCACAAGAAAGGTCACCGTATGGTGTCTTTTTAAAAACATAATATACATACAGAAGAATAATATACAACATATTTAAAAATATATAAAAAATAAAATAATTTAAAGTGGGGCAGCACGGTGGCTCAGTGGTTATCACTGTCGCCTCACAGCAAGGAGGTTGCTGGTTTGATTCTTGGCTGGGCCAGTTGGCATTTCTGCCTGGAGTTTGCATATGCTCCCCATGTTCGCGTGGGTTTCCCTCACAATCCAAAGACATGCAGTATAGGTGAATTGAATGAGCTATATCAGCCATAGTGCATGAGTGTGTGTGTGAATTAAAGTGTGTATGGGTGTTTCCTGGTGCTTGGTTGGTGCTGGGTTGTGGCTGGAAGGGCATCCGCTATGTAAAACATATGCCAGAGTAGTTGCCGGTTCATTCTGCTGTGGAGACCCATGATAAATCAGGGACTAAGCAGTAATTTACTAAACTTTACTGCAACTCGTAGACTTCAAGTGAGCATTCCTTTAATTTGGCTCACAGGTCTTGCAGGTCTTCTTTTGGTTTCTTTTCACAGAACGATGTTCGAACAAACTTAAAACCACTGCCAAAAACTTGGAATGCTAAAAAATACACATAAATTATTGATTGTCTAATGCCAGCATGCAATCTAACCACAGCAATGGATTTTTTGGAAACCTGTCCTCTATGACATTCATCGTTTACCCCTTACATACTGAAATCTTGTCACTTTTTCTGTTCTCCACCACCATGCTTACCCTTATGTGCAACTGCAACTTTAGGCGTGTGACCTAAAGCTCAAATCTAGCTGGGTGGCCCATTTCATCACAGGGTGACAGGGAAAGCAATTTAAATACTGGTAAGGGAAAAAACCTTGCTGTGAAAAGAAACCTATTGTTTTGATTAAGAAAGTTACTGCACATTACATTTGCATCGTTTAAACACACTTAGTATGAAAAACAAACTTAGTATGAAAGTGTTTTCTGTATTCCACACTCATCAGAGTATGAATACATTTCTGTGGAATGAGACAGACTGGCCTTTACAATTCCTTCTGGCCTGATTTTTTTTAATCTGAAATGTATTGAATTGCTGAATCATTGTATGCTACTTTCTCTGATCTCATGTACATGAGACTGAAAGTATATTCACTTAGGCAAAGGTACCGTAATCTTTACAAGCAAAGCAATGCATGGTCAAACGGAACATACAAAAAAACTGTTATCAGCTATAAAGCCAATCACCTTCAAATATGGCTGTAGACTATGATCTGTCCTTTGACAGATGGTTTTCAATCAAAGTTTGAAAACTCTGCCGTCAAATGTCAGTGTTTTTAAAGTTACTGTATTATCCCTTTGTCAGGCAGCACGGATGTCTTATTAGAAGTGATTTGAAAGTTAGGCTTCATGAACTCAAGAAGAGCTCAGGCTCTCGCTGCCCGTAATTTGATCCAATTAAAAAGCTTTGATGAGGAAGCCTCCTTCAACTGTCATTGAGGAAAGATAATGGTTTGGATTTCTGTTTATGGCTCAGCTATTCATTTATGGCAAGGAGGGGCAAATCATATTTAACGGTGTCTTAAACTGATTCTTTTTTGGGGGGAGGGGGAGGTACAAGTACTATTTATTATTTTTTTCCCTCTAAAACTCACCAACAGCATTAGCTGCAACACAATAAATGAAGCACTGAAACAATCAATGAGTACAGAGGGAGACAGATGGACTGTTTCACAATATGATCACACCTTTCTCAGCAGCTCAAATTAGACCCATCACACTTAGTCCTCCTCTGTGGACGTGTCTCCGGCAACAAAGCATGTCTAATTCAGAAAAGAGAAAAAAAAAAAAGAGTGCAAAATGTTTAAACGAGCTGGAAAATGTAATGCATCTGCCCAAGCCTGTGTGATGGGAGTCCATTGACTCCGATATGAATGTAGGATTTATGTGGCCATTTATGTATGCTGCGTTACGGCTGAAGGAGCATGGCCCTGTTCTATTACATGAGTTAACACTTCTGCGGGGATCACCTGAGACCTGCCTGACGTTTTTCTCTTCCCCCGCGCTCTCCCTCCTACTCCTCGGCTCTGGAGTGTGCTGAATGCCTGATTTCTCCCTGACAAGATGATCACATTATCCATGGCAATTTAAATCAGATAGACAGTGGCAGGTTAAGGATTATCAGACGATGCGTTGCAGGAAGGCCTTACACTAACACCGTATTCTAATATGGGTGATAAAACGACACTTAAACCTTGAGTAGAGTGATACTTTAAGCATATGATATCTCTTAAGTTTAATGAGATAGTTTGTTAAGCTGTTATAATTGTATATGGAAATGCTGGGGATCCAGAATGATATTTTAAAGAAGAGAAGCAGCTTGAAAAGAAAATATTTCTTAAATATGATCAAACCGAGTCAGTTCAGATTCACTGTTCACTAAAAATGAAAGGATGGGTTTCGAAGTGAAGGTTTACTCTGAAGTTATTGGTTTAAAAATCATGCAATTAAAAAGGTAGCTTACGTCAGTGCCATTTTCTTTTTAGGGTGTTTCTAAATGTAAGTTTAATTATTTGGCATTCACACAGATTCATTTGATGTGAGAACACATTATATTCATTCATTCATTTTCTTTTCGGCTTAGTCCCTTTATTAATCTGGGGTCGCCACAACGAAATGAACCGCCAATTTATCCAGCATATATTTTACGCAGCGGATGCCCTTCTAGCTGCAACCCATCACTGGGAAACATCCATACACACCCATTCACACACATAAACTACGGACAATTTAGCCTACCCAATTCACCTATACCACATGTCTTTGGACTTGTGGGGGAAACCGGAGCACCCGGAGGAAACCCACACCAACACGGGGAGAACATGCAAACTCCACACAGAAACGCCAACTGACCCAGCCGAGGCTCGAACCAGCGACCTTCTTGCTGTGAGGCGAACGTGCTACCCACTGCGCCACCGTGCAGCCAGAACACATTATAGTCACCTATAATAAGTCGACAGAAAGCAGGTTGATGCTTTAACATGCAGAGCAAAATCTGTATAACCTAAGGGGCAAAATCTATCTATGACGATATGTTAACACTTACATCAGGGGTCCTCAACCATACCGGGTCGTGAAAGAGTTTCTACAGGTCATAAGAACACAAAATAACTATACTACTCAGTGAGATCCCACTTTATTGTGAGTTACTCCTTAAGAACCAATATCCATATCTGTGCACATTACAGACCGCACGCTGGAAGCTCCGGACCAAAACATTTTCTACAAGGGTATGAACCAGGTATGAACACCTGCACCGAATTTGCCATTTGTTTGCATTGATTTGTAATGTCTTTACAATGGATTAGGTGCAACCATAGATTGTAAAAAATATGGACGTAGTATCCGTGACATCACCCATAGGTTTCTGAAGAGTGCAAATGAAGCTACAAGTGGGCGTGGCCAACCGTCACCATTTTGTTCACGCATCATCGCACCAACCGGGGTAACCAAAAAAGGGCAAAGAGGCAGAGCATAAGCGGAGCTACGGATGCCTGCTAGCATTTTGATTAGACAGGCTTTTCTTTGCGAGAAACGTGTAATACTTGATTACCTTCGATTCGTTTGTGTTCTGACCACATGTGCTTGGTTGTATACTATATCAATAAAGTGTTTAGTCTTTTAAAAACACTGTTGTAATACATTGAGCCACTAAGCATTGTTCTTATGATGTTTTTCTACAGGTGGAAAACGCAAAACAAATACATTTATAGGTATGATAAAAAAGTATATAAGAATTTCACTCACCTGGGAAATGGAGGCCACTTGAATGGTTTGTGAGCACAATTAAGTGCACATCATGCCATATATATCTGATAATTGTAAGAAATAATTCCAAAAGGCTGTGTAGGCCACATAACACAAAATAAAAATACGATGTATATGCCGAGTTCAGCGGCATAGATTTGTCACGATACTGGAATTCGGTACCAATCAATACTGAAGTTTTAAAAATGTAAGCACTGATTTGCCATTGTGTTCACATGCTCAACTGAAATGACTGTGATTGGCCGTGAAGGTCATCAGTTCACCGAACTCACCGATGTTTACTAAGTGTAACCACAGAGACAGGGACACTGGAGTGTTTCAAAGTCACGTCGATCAGCTGGTTTGTCTATAAGCTGACATACGAGTGATCTGCTGATCTGATGACCTGATGACCTTCACGGCCAATCACAGTCATTTCTGTTAAGCATGTGAACACAACGGCAAATCAGCGCTGTTTAAGAACGTGCTCAGTAGCGCTTAAATGTCAGCGGAAAATGGACGTTTTTAAAATTTCAGTATCAATTGGTACCAAATTCCAGTATTGTGCAAACCTAGCAGCTAATCCAGCTGGAATCAGCTAAGGTGACGAGACAGCAAGCAGCGAGACCTAGCTGTCACTCAAGTGGCCACGTCCTTAATTATGCAAACCTTATATAACTCAATATAAATTAAATGGATGAGTTATAAAAGAATTCACCCCCCTCACAGTTGTCATGAAGTGTAATATTAGCTATAAACACCAAAATAGTTTTTTGTACCAGGCTGTAAACACCTTTTTCTCTGCTGTAAAGTTGGCCATTTTAACATTGGGGTCAATAGAAATTTCCTCTATTATGGAGCCAGGCCTAGCGGAATTACCCAGCATGTAAACACATCAACCTTATTATAATGCATGTGTTATATGTGACAGGAAAACATCCTTCAAGCTTGTCCAGTTGCAGTAACGTAAGGAGAAGAGATATAATATTATAGCCATGACAACTCTCGGAGAGATCATTTCAATTAGCTTTGTTCTAGTCTGTTCTAGTTGTTCTAATCTGCTTGTTAAGTTATGACACGGAAGGCAAGTCAAGGCAAGGAAAGGCAAGTTTTTTTATATAGCACATTTCATACACAGTGACAATTCAAAGTGCTTTACATAAACAGGAATAAAAGAGACAAGTATAAAACAAATAAAAACAAATAATATAAAAACAGATAAAAACATTCAAATGTGTTAAAACAGGTTATAGTAATAAAACAGATGTGTTTTAAATCTGGATTTGAATGTGCCTAATGTTGGAGCACATCTGATGATTTCTGGAAGCTGATTCCAGCAGCGGGGGGCATAGTAGCTGAAGGCAGATTCACCCTGCTTTGACTGAACCTGTGGAATTTCTAGTTTATATGATCCTAAAGGTCTTAGTGATCTATTAGGTTTGTATTCAGGGATCTGAATACTGTTTCCATGCCTAAGCAGCTACTCATTTGGATTTGGACTGAGGAAAAAGTCGTTTATGACCACTTTTTAGCAATATCACACATTAAAGTGAATCTCTTAGAAAATAATCGGTTACACTACAGACTTGCTGCATCATAGACACCATTTTTTTTAACAATTTATTTTTTAAAAAGTATCAATTCTGGCCATCTGATATAAGGCATGAGTTATATATATATATATAGCCTCCCCATATAGTATGATAAATCGCTCAAACCCAGAATCTGCATCGCATTGCATCAAACCTAACAAGCAGATTGGCATGGGTACGAAATATTATTATATCATACATTGTTTTCTTAATTTTTAAGCAAAGCAATCCAGTTTAATTAGTTTAAATAATTTGAGGGGTTTTATGTTAACATTTCGTACTGTTCTACTTCAGAGGAGAGTCACCAAAAAAGTGAGATATGCAATGGGTTTAATTGGTAGTAGTGGTGACTCTAAAAACTTGAAAGTTACCAAAATGTTCCGAAAATATCCTAACATAAATCTCTGAAAAATTTATATCAAGAGCCACAGTGTTATTGACTTTGGATTGCTTGAAAATAAATAAAAGGTACTTGCATTAAAAACAATTCAACCACTGAAAGAGACTACTAGGTGAACTTAAGAAAGCAGGTGACATTATTTCTACAATAAGCTGAGAGAACACTGAAGTATCAATGTCAATTCAAGAGAACTTTTCACATAGCATTTCAATATCTTAAAGACCCAATCAGTCATACAGTACAGGCAGCCTGAGAGTTTCAGCTCATCAACCAGAAGCCTGCAGATCCCTAATAGAGCTCAAAGAAACATAAGACATTGTTTCTTGGTTCTGACCCCAAACACACTGCCAGCCTTTGGAGCCCAGTCCACTGCAGGCCGTGGGAACAGATTGCTTCAATTACCACTTTCCTCACATACCCGAGTCTCCCCTGACACCGGCTGCATCCATGCGCTAGAAAGGGATTTGAAAAGCAACATGTGGCTTCAGAACTCTGGGGGACGATGCTTTCCTCCACCAATCTATATTTTGTTTGAACCCAGAGATGTCTTCAGTCTAGCATCTACAAGCACGCTTAGATTCTCCTTAGTTCAAATGCCTGTTCGTAAAGCACTGATTTGTGAGGTTGGCATTTGCTGTCTAAATAAATAATGGAATCGGTTCAACTAGTGAGAGCATGTAAGCAAGATATACTAATAATTTATTTTTGCATCAAATTGTGTAGACTATATTTCTAATAATTCTGCAGATGACATTTGACTAAATTACAAAATTACACTGAACCTGCCAATAATAACAACCTTATACTGCATGTAACATTTACTGTAACTGAAATGCAGTTGTATTTACATTATTTAAAGGTGCAGTATGTACGTTTGACAACCAGTGGTTGAATTAGGTATTGCACTCCTGGATCAAAACACACGCAAGCGCAGGTTGCCAGATTGACGTGAGTATGCCTGACTATCGAGCCTAAAGGCTGATTTGAACCATTTTCTAACTAAAAGCAACGGTAGGAAATAGGAGAATTTTTTTTTTCACACTATAAGGAGTTTTTGTCCTAACCAACATCTGAAATTTTTATTTTAGAAACGGCTTCTATTTCTCAAAGGTAAAGAACAGGATGAACTATGATCACCTCAGGTACACTTCATGTGCTTTATTCAGTGTTAAATGCTAATAATGTGAGTTTGAATGCCATTTTACGTGACATTTATTGCCATACTACAGCAGATAGTTTCACATCAGATCTTGAAAATAAAATAAACCATGTGAAATTGAACTTAAGACTGCAAGCCAAGTTACAGAACAAATATCAATCATTCAACATGTACAATAATGTTAAATGTTTAATATGTATTAATTAGATTATAAACCTTACCATTTCGTGAGTGAGTGCATATTCTGTGCTTCTGAATGGCTGGATTTAAATTTCTGTCGTGTTTCATCGGGTGCTAACAGCCAAATTGCTTATTAATGCAAATCTCGTCACGTAGCGTATTGTTAGGACACGGGGTTACAGCGTTACCTGCTTACCTAATGGTGGCGCAGTGGGTAGCACGTTCGCCTCACAGCAAGAAGGTCGCTGGTTCGAGCCTCGGCTGGGTCAGTTGGCATTTCTGTGTGGAGTTTGCATGTTCTCCCCGTGTTTGCGTGGGTTTCCTCCGGGTGCTCCGGTTTCCCCCACAAGTCCAAAGACATGCGGTATAGGTGAATTGGGTAGGCTAAATTGTCCGTAGTGTATGTGTGTGAATGAGTGTGTATGGATGTTTCCCAGTGATGGGTTGCAGCTGGAAGGGCATCCGCTGTGTAAAACATATGCTGGATAAGTTGGCGGTTCATTCCGCTGTGGCGACCCCAGATTAATAAAGGGACTAAACTGAATTAATCTAGGTGCTGAAATATAATTGGCTAAAGTGGCATTGAGTGGGTTAAAAGAACCAAAACAAAGACAAAGACACGGAAAGCACATTTTCAAAGGAGAATATCAGATAAACAAGAATGTTCACTTGGCATGTTTCTTAAATATCTGCAAACATATTATGGTATTTTTATGCTTTAGAAGAGTCCAAAACTTACATACAGCACCTTTAAAATAAACAGGAAGTTCTAACTGGGGATTTTTTAGAAATCATGTAAAAGACAAGTCAAAGAGGGGTGTCATTTTGGTGAGTGTCAAATAAAATGATAGTTCATCCAAAGCTGAAAATGATGTCATCATTTACTCAACCTTCACTTGTCCCAAATCTATGATGAACATAAAAGAAGATATTTTGAAGAAAGCTGGAAACAGCTAACCATTTTCTTGCACAGTATTTGTTTTTCCTACAAATTTCAATGGTTAGTCAGGGGTTTTCAGTTTTCAACATATCTTGGATATTTTGGATTTTAGGTTCACCAACAGAAACAAACTCATAAAGGTTTGGAACCACTTGAGGATGAGTCCATTTTTGGGTGAACTATCCCTTTAAATGAACAACAAAAATAGAATGTATTTACATACAACCCCAAAATCAGAAAAAGTTGGGACAGTATGGAAAACGCAAATAAAAAAAAAGTAGTGATTTCAAAATTTACTTTGACTTGCATTTCATTGCAGACAATACAACAATCATTATTTAATGTGTCACTCATTATTATTATTATTATTATTATTATTATTATTATTATTATATATATATATATTTTTTTTTTTTCAAAATAAACACGTATTCCAATATTGGTTCTTGCAACACATTTAAAAAAAACAGTAAAGCATTTACCACTTTGTAATGTTGCCATTCCTTTTCACAGCACTTAAAAGACATATAGTGACTGAAGACACCAAGTGATGAAGTGTTTCAGGTGTAATTTTGTCCCATTCCTCCTGGAAACAAGTCTTAAGGTGGACAACAGTACAGGGTCTTTGTTGTCGCATTTTGTGTTTTAAAATGTGCCACACATTATCTATTGGAAACAGGTCGGGACTGCAGGCAGGCCAGTACACGTTTCCACTGTGCAATGGCTCATCCCAGATGCCTCCGAGCCCAGAGAAGTCGATGGCGCATCTGGACACTGTTAACATAGGGCTTCCTTTTGGCACAGTACAGTTTTAAGTGGCATTTGTGGATGTAACTACATATTGTGGTACTTCACAAAGGTTTGCCAAAGTAGTCCTGAGCCCATGTGGTGAAATCGCTTATAGATGAAAGACGATTCCTGATGCAGTGCCGCCTGAGGGATCAGAGATCAAAGTAGTTCAGCTTACGCTTGTGCCCTTGTCCTTTAACACTGAAATTCCTCCAGATTCCTTGAAACTTTAAAATATGTTATGCACTGTTGAACGTGAAATATCCAAATGTCTTCCTATCTTTCTTTGAGGAACATTGTTTTTTAAACATTTCAATAATTTTCTCACGTATTTGTTGGCAAACTGGCGATCCTCTCCATCCTCTATTACTCCTAAAGGAGTAGATCTTTCTTAAATGCTGCTTTTGTACCAAATCATAAATATGATGTGTTCATATTGTCTATAATGAAATACAAGTCAAAGTAAATTTAGAAATCACTACTTTCTTTTTTTATTTGCGTTTTCCATACTGTCTCTACTTTTTTTGATTTGGGGTTGTACAAAGCAAGCGACGCAAATTCTAGTCGATGAGTAAAATAAGTCTTTATTTCAACTTTTATTATTTTTTTATGCCTGAAAATTCTTTCTATCATCATTGATAAGGCTACTAATAGGCAATTAATACTTGTCTTAAATGCTTTTTAAAAATCGTATAAACTCCCCAGTTTTGATCATTGGTGTACATGTTTTTACTTTTCTTTTTTAGGTTTAAAAATAAACACTAAACACCCTAAACTAACACAACAAAATCAACACTTTAACTTTAATTATAGAATTTAAAATGTCCCATTTTTCTGTAATCTCTCTGGTTCTACTCAACCCACTCTGAGCAAGATTCACACCAGTATTTCTGGTATAGGAGCTGGGCGCACTAATAAAGACCCTAAAGACCAAGTGTCAGTTTCTAGTGTGCCCCTTGAGACCAAGGGAATGAGTTTTACTCGCACAACTCTAAATCACTAGCCACTGTACTCTCACCTCCCTAAACCTCACTCCCATCCGGGTCACGGCACCAATGTAACCCCTCCGGTTCTACTCACCCCGTGCAGAACAGAATTCAAACTGGCAACTCCGTCATGGGAGCTGGATACACTAATAAGGACCCTAAAGACCGTAGCCTCCATTGTCAGTCAGTGGAGATCAGGGTAGCCAGGTTTACTATAGTACAGCTATAGTAACACTCACCCTTGCTAAACCTCACTCTCTTCCAGGTCATGGTGCCAATGAAACCTGCAACCTGTAGAGTCAGTTGCTGGTGCACCTCTTGAGGCCAGCAGAGGGAGTTTAACTCACTCAAATATTACTACTACAGTTGGTGTCCATTAGATTAGGGTTAAATTAAAGCTCTCAATTGATTACATTTTTTAATCTAATTAATTACACTCTGTTGCAATAAATTAATTTGATGAATCATATATTAATCACTTGTGAAATTATAATTAGTTATTATGTTAAAAGTAAAAAGTTTCCACATTTATAAAAATGTATTATACATAAACCTTTGGGCTTTCATTTCTTCCATAAGTTGTATCTAAATTGTCATATAGATGAATATATATATTTTCCAGACCATTTATAACAGCTTGAGAGCAGTTTGGTTACCAACATTCTTCAAAATATTGTTATGTTATGCAAAAAAAAAAAAATAATAAATAATAATAGTATTCATTATTATTATCTATCTATCTATCTATACATATATTATTACTAATTTTATTACTATATGGGTTTGACAAAAAAGTAAGTAAATGATGATACATTTTCATAAGAAAAACTGACATAAACATGAAATAATGTCTTAAATATTAGAGAATATTAACTTCTTATTTACAGAACTGTAGGATAAAAATCAATATCACATTTTCTCTCCTGCTATTCTGGACAAAAACAGCACTTAAGCAATTTTCAATTTGTTGCTTGTGTGATGTTAATATAACACATGACCTAAATATGAAACTAAAGTATGTATACGGGACATTTTGCCCTAATATCTAGAATTTTAGAGGCATATATGTTGGGTTTGTCCATATTTGACCTAACATTGGGTTAAACAACCCAAAAATTTTAAAGTGGGCAAAATATAAAGACAAAAAGGATCTTAAACTTGTTGCTTGTGTGATATTACATATCATCATCATTGTCATATATCTTATGATATGATACAAATATGAAGAAAAAACTCATAGGGGCATTTTTGCCTCAATATCTTGATTTATATCAGCATAATAATACACTATAAAGCTTTTACCCGTCTGTGATATATATATATATATATATATATATATATATATATATATATATATATATATATATATATATATATATAAACATTATCTTTTAAAATTAGGTTTTTATGAAAAAGTGTACTTTCGTCCATGCTCTCCCCAACCAAGGCAACTACTGACACATCAGAATTACAATTCAAAAAGTTCTGTTATCAGCATCGCAGTGGAAAATGAAACTGACTGCACCAGATTGGAATGGAAAACTTTTGGAATGAACTATTTTTATGGTTACAGAACCATTCTCCTGATAGTAGAAATCTGGTTTTGCAATCATCTACATGAGGGACACGTGCGTTAATTGCATTAAAAGTTTAAACAAATGTTGTTTTTTTCCATATTAAAAGTAAATCCATTCAGTTAGCACATTCAATCAACAGCCCTAGTTAAATCAAAACATATGCCCTTTACTTTAAAATTTCTCTCCCTCACCTAGGCATATTTTGACAGTCAGCAGCAGAACCAGAGAATCATGCCACTAATTGCAGGCCACAGTTGAGAAATTGACTAATTGATCGAGGCCCTCAGAAGCTAGATTTCTTTTAGCAACAGTGCAGTAAGTCTGGCAGAGTCTTGTCTTTGACAGTTCGCAGTGCATCTGACGGTGAACACAAGATCTCAGCGGGCTCTTTTGTTCAGCAGGGGGACGTATCATCTGCACCTTTACCCAGCCCCTCAGATATCCCTCTAAATCAGCATTAGAAAGGTTAGCCCAGTGCTGATAGGTTGCCACAGATGATACAGTGTGCATGTCAGAGAGCTCCTCTGGATGAAGGCATAGCTCCCTGTACACCACAGATGCGCAGGGAAGATGTATGACTGTGCTTTAATGAAGGCAAGATGGGAGCGCCGGCCACTAAGGAAGCGTCTCTATTGAGCAGGTAGGGCACTTATCGTGCCCCTGAGTGTGTGTGATGGCGTTTCTGATGCCTGAGGCTGAGGATAGTACACAAAGTTCAGAAAACCTATTTTGCCGTTAACGCCGTCAAACAGGGTGTGAAATAAGAACGTGGAGTTCTTCCACTGAGGAACTGAAACTGTTTAATGCTGCATTATTGTACGAAAAAACATTCAACAAGCAAAACTCCCAAGGAGGAATTATTAATGTATCAGTAATACACAATTATATTTTTGCCCAGTGTGAGGGAAAAAGTAATATATTACAATCTAAAGTCACGTTACTTGGTTACTTTTTAATTAATGTGAAAGTGTGTGCATTTTTTTAAGAGAAAGATTAAAATTGTAATATATTACTGTTGCAACCCAGGCTCATTGGAAATATGTGCCCAGGGATACATTTTTGAAAACCAAGAAATATGTACCCTATACATCTTTTTGCAGTTTTTGTTTTCACAAATCTAATAGTGGCCACTTGTACATTTTTGACAATCTCAAATATATTACTGGGGCATGTTTTCTAATACGTGCCATTTCTCGTTAATCCACCATAGGCCTCTGTGTACATTTCTGCCTATCTCAACATCCTTCTCATGTGCATCCATGAGAGAAGCCGGTCGGCTCGTCTTCATGCATAATATATCAGCTTGATATCGACTGACCCACCCAGCCACCCCTTCACTAAAACCAACCGATAGTATTTTCAAAAGCAAACTAGAAGAGAAAAGCCATCGCAGCCATGTGCTTCTACCACAATCTCACACAGATTTTTTTGGATTTAATTTTACCTAGCTTCTAGAACCTTCCTGCGCCGAACTCAAACACTGCATACATCCCAAAAAGACACCGTTTGTGGTGACCTATAGAGAAAAACATGGTGGAAAAGCTGTCCATACAAACGTCAGCAGTCAGCGGTACCATCCCATAGCATTCATTTTACACACAAAAAGCAGCCATATGTACTCGCAAGCACATATTTTTCTGTTCTCAAAAATGTATTCCTGGGCACATTTTTCCAATGAGCCTGTGTTGCACTTTTTTGTACCTGTGCTGGTTGAAAAAAATGTAAACCTTAAAAATTAAAAAAAAAAGTTAAGACAATCCAGCATGTTTTAGAGTGTATATTCAGGACAGATATGACACCTGTGTGATGTTAAACTTGTTGCTCGTGTGATATTGGTTTTCTAGCTATATCATACTATAGAAATATGAAACAAAAAAAAACCTCATATATGACATGTTTGTTTTAATATCTTGAATTTTAGGGGTATATAAATGCACTTTGAAGCTATGAGTTATTCTCCTGCGTCAATCACCAAACTATATGAAATGTAATATAACTTACAATCATATGGAGGCAGGGCATACAGTATGCCTTAATTGCATTAAAATTGTAAAAAAAAAAAAAGAAATCCCATATTCAGTAAATTAATCAAGTTTATGCATTAAATCTGAACACAAAGTACCCATTCCTAAACCTATTCTGCCATTAACGCCGTCAAACAGGGTGTGAAATAAGAACATGGAGTTCTTCAACTGCAGAATTGAATCTGTTTAATGCAGCATTACTGTACGGAAAAAAAACATTCGACAAGCTAAATTCACTTCACCGCGAGGAGGAATTATTAATGTATCAATAATGCACAATTACTTGTGCCTGTGCAGGAATTCGATTGAAGTAACAAAGGAAGACAGAGTGATTTGCTATTTAATTGCTTCCTCTCTTATTTTGTGAAATAAATAAATAAATAAATAAACACTGACACAGATTCTTAAGCAATCGGTGTAATTCTCATGATGCCTGTTGCCTAACTTCCATTGTTTCTTTGAGAAGGTGTACGCGAGCGCCTTTGATAAGTGTCTTTGATGTGCTTGCAGAGACAGAATGAAGTCGTG
Organism: Danio jaintianensis; assembly: GCA_903798115.1. NCBI lineage: Eukaryota > Metazoa > Chordata > Actinopteri > Cypriniformes > Danionidae > Danio > Danio jaintianensis. The sequence goes on along the minus strand of CAIGQV010017699.1, from coordinate 568,150 downwards.
TTCATTTTTGAGATGTGCTGTCGTCGTGCTATGAAGACAATAGTCTTTGGCACGTCCTGAGATGGCCACTGTAGATTTAAATGATTGCAAACTGTCCAAGCTGAGCATTGTAAAGCACTGCTGTTTTGTGTCTGTCAGAAGAAAAAGACATTGTGCGCATTTAGAATAGCTGCTGATCATGACTATATTCAGGTCTGTGCTCCTGAAACAGTACAGAATATTGACAATAGGGGAAATGACATTTGTGCCCCATCAGTAGGCCCAGTTTCCGGAGAAATTTCCAGAGAATTTTCAGCAGAATTTTTAGCCCATCGTTGAGGGCTAAATCATTGACTATATATATTTATAGTATAGTTTATAGTTTATATTTAGTTTCTAAACTCTCAATATCATTCTGCATAAAACTGGATTTTTTTACAAAGTTCTAGCAAAAAATGTCTGCAGATTCTGTGTGGCCCTGATCATCAGAAATAGATTCACTTGATTATGTAGCAGATGAGGTGCTAATTTTTCACTCGATTTTCAGTCGATAGATGTCCAACTGAACACTGTTTATACCAGTATTAATAATTATTAGAAAATAATTCGCACATGAGTTGTAACAGAATTTCCACCTGGTGTCCATTATTGTTTTCTAACAATTTAATGACCCATCATCAGGTATATTATTACTATAACTTTAATAGAATTTGTATTTTGAAGTAGATTTTGATTCACATATACAAACGTCCACACATTCTTATTTGTTACAGTGTTTATTTAAATTAAAATATATATATATATATATATATGATATTTTTATATTTTCTTTATTGTATTTTCCCACATTATATTCAAGCTTTGGCAATATTGTATATTTTACAATCATGCCAATGAAGCATTTTAGTTAGTTTAATCATTAAAAATTTATGAAATAATATTGATCCATTCATTCATTCATTCATTTTCTTTTCGGCTTAGTCCCTTTATTAATCTGGGGTCGCCACAGCAGAATGAACCGCCAACTTATCCAGCATATGTTTTACGCAGCGGATGCCCTTCCAGCTGCAACCCATCACTGGGAAACATCCATACACACTCATTCACACACATACACTACGGACAATTTCGCTTACCCAATTCACCTGTACCACATGTTTTTACTTTGACTTGTATGTTTGACTTGTGGGGGAAACCGGAGCACCCGGAGGAAACCCACACGAACACGGGGAGAACATGCAAACTCCACACAGAAACGCCAACTGACCCAGCCGAGGCTCGAACCAGCGACCTTCTTGCTGTGAGGCGAACGTGCTACCCACTGCGCCACCGTGACGCCCAATATTGATCATTCATCATTTTCTTTTCGGCTTAGTCCCTTTATTAATCCGGGGTCGCCACAGCGGAATGAACCGCCAACTTATCCAGCATATGTTTTACGCAGCGGATGCCCTTCCAGCTGCAACCCATCACTGGGAAACATCCACACACACTCATTCACACACATACACTACGGACAATTTAGCCTACCCAATTTACCTATACCACATGTTTTTGGACTTGTAGGGGAAACCGGAGCACCCGGAGGAAACCCACGCGAACATAGGGAGAACATGCAAACTCCACACAGAAACGCCAACTGACCCAGCCGAGGCTCGAACCAGCGACCTTCTTGCTGTGAGGCGAACGTGCTACCCACTGCGCCACCGTGACGCCCAATATTGATCATTCATCATTTTCTTTTCGGCTTAGTCCCTTTATTAATCCGGGGTCGCCACAGCGGAATGAACCGCCAACTTATCCAGCATATGTTTTACGCAGCGGATGCCCTTCCAGCTGCAACCCATCACTGGGAAACATCCACACACAC
>CAIGQV010017699.1:507229-556439 GCA_903798115.1 Danio jaintianensis | reverse complement strand
AGGTGCACATGTATGCAAGAGACATACATGAGACATATATGTGGAAAACATAAAGGTGCACATGTATGCCTGGGACATATAGGTGGAAAACATGTAGGTGCACATGTATGCCACAGACATACATGAGACATATATGTGGAAAAAATAAAGGTGCACATGTATGGCAGAGACATACATGAGACATGTAGTGATCAGCGGTAAAGTCAGGAACTTGTGGAAATTAATTTCCAATATAAACAAATGCTGCAGAGTTAACACAACTCTGGCCCTTTTATTAGCTTATCAATGGCAATGGAGACGTTGGACAACCATCTGTCCTTTGTTCATCTGAATGACAAAGGTGTTAAGAGCCTAGAACTTGCAAAACGGCTTTTTGATCCAATCAACATTCTTTCTAATCTACATCGTCTCAGAGACATGATTCACAATACTTCCATCTCACAAAAGCGACACAAAATGGAATATTTCACTTCATATACCTTCATATACTAGATTCAAATGATCATGTATATATTTAATATGCACTGCTTGAAATACTCCACTGTATGAAACTTTGCTTATTAATGTTTATATATGGGGCCTCACGCTGGCGCAGTGGGTAGCACATTCGCCTCACAGCAAGAAGGTCGCTGGTTCGAGGCTCAGCTGGGTCAGTTGGCATTTTTGTGTGGAGTTTGCATGTTTTCCCCGTGTTGGCGTGGGTTTCCTCCGGGTGCTCAGGTTTCCCCCACAGTGCAAAGACATGCGGTATAGGTGAACTGGGTAAGCTAAATTGTCCGTAGTGTATGAGTGTGTATGAATGTTTCCCAGTGATGGGTTGCGGCTGGAAGGGCATCCGCTGCGTGAAACATATGCTGCATAAGTTGGCGGTTCATTCTGCTGTGGCGACCCCAGATTAATAAAGGGACTAAGCCGAAAAGAAAATGAATGAATGAATGAATGTTTATATATGAATGCTTAGGTAAAGATTAACATTACATAGTGATGTTTAGACTCTATATATTGAAAATAATGCATTGGGTAAATTAGATATGGTTTGGAAAGTGAATTATGCATAGGAAAATATTTAAGACTCTTAAATATAATAACAGTTTAACTGTGAACTATGACTATGCAAAAGCCGGTCACACTATGGATGACACCTTCCAGTGACCCACTTACAGGATCATCCAATCACAATGCTGGAGTTGAAAGGCGACTTCTTTTCAATCCCGCCTTACGGAGAAAGGATAAAAACATTCTCAAAATGAAGGAGAAGAGAGTGGTATTAGAAGGTAGGCCTGATACACAAGGTTGTAGTGGTGTGGTTTTTGATGTAAGCATTAAACCACTGATTGTCTGCAAGGTGAAACAAAATGATTCTCTGAACGTCCGAGGTTATCCGAATTGCTCAAAGACTTCAGTACTTTGCTGCGTGTTCCAGCAAGGATTTGGTAATTGGATTCTCAGTGCTTTTTCCAAGGCATCTGAAACCATCACTTCAAGACTACCACCTCCAGAAATCTGCGTTTTCCAGATTTCCTGGAACTCTACCCTCAAGGATAAAGAACAGAACCACTACCTCCAGAAATCTCCAGTTCTGCGTGTTCCAGAATCTTCAGATTTCTTCTTCTCAAAGCTCAAGGGAGCTAAGTCTGCTCGTGCCATGCCTCAAGACCTGCAAGAAGATCCAACTTCTTCCAACCACTGCATCAACAGCAGACACGTAAATATATCACTTTCCAACCCTCTAAGAGAGACCTTGGCATAGTGTGTTTCTGTATTAAATATTCTAATTAATTAGATGTTTATAACTGATATTCATTAATAACAAAAACTTCCTCAGTTCTTTGTTATTTTAGAATAAGGTTTACCTTATTGGACTCTAGCTTGTCTTTAGAAAAGATAACAGAGTTATTGATCACAATCCTCAACTTAATCACCTTCATGACTCATGCCTATGCACTTAATTTATTGTACATTTAGTAATTTTAGTTACCCTTGTTTACTCTTTTGTCAATAAATACACATTTATTACAATTGTGTCTTTCTTGTGTTAATAATACAGTAAAAGGCTCTACAAGTCAGACGATCTCATTATCCTTCAGATTTTGCCAGATAATAAACACCTTTACATTTGTATATTTCAATTAACAATATTTAATTGTTAATTATTTTGACAGTCGAAGCTGTCTGGTGCCCCGTTTAAAGGAGTTATTTATCTGTTATTTCTACATTAATTGGTGTCCTCATGTGAGGCTAAAATATCAATATTAATATCAATACCAAAATATTGATGTTAATATTTGTTTTAAATCCAATATTTGTAATATATTGGATTATATTTGTTATAAATCCAATCACTACAGACATATATGTGGAAAACATGTAGGTGCACATCTATGCAAGAGACACATGAGACATATGTCGAAAAACATGTAGGTGCACATGTATGCCAGAGACATACATGAGACATATGTGGAAAACATGTAGGTGCAGTAGGTGCACATGTATGGCAGAGACATACATGAGACATATATGTGGAAAACTTGTAGGTGCACATGTATTTCAGAGACATACATGAGGCATATATGTGGAAAACATATAGGTGCACATGTATGCCAGACACATACATGTGTAAAACGTCCTGGTTAGCATATCCCAGATTTCCCGAATGAGGGAACAGAGACATTATGTTGGCACATTGGCGAAATCGCCTGACGACCAATCACTCTGAATAGTAAGAAAACGGGCCAATGAATGCCTATGAATTGGCAAAAGGCAGCTCCTCACAGGTGCGGCTGATCATAATCAGCTGAGTATATATCCAGTACTTGAAGGAGAGCAAGCCAAGCTTTAATCGCTGAAGAAGACAAACACTCAGCTACCAGCTGGAAACCCAGCTACTGTGGCAGGGAAACACAATGTCTCTGTTCCCTCCTTCGGGAAATGTGGGTTACACTAGTAACCAGGACATTCCCCTTCAGATTGGGAACTTCAACATGGTGTCGAGACGATATTGGGGGAATGTGTATGGAAAGCACCACAGTAGCTGGACCCGCCATGCCTTTCATGAGATGTTTGCCAAGCATAGCGTGAGCGCACAATCTCTCCAAAGGTGTAACCTTCCAACATCCCCAGACCCTTAATTACCAGAATATGGGAATATTTTGAATTTTAGGGGATCGTAAGAGTCTTTTACCTAGCTAACTGCAGACTAGGGATTTTAGAGATACAACAGTGTGTTGGGAAAGCGTGCCAGTCCTCAAGGGGAAGGACGCTCTGGAGTCCACCTGCTGTGATTTTGCAAATTTTGGAGCCGCAGAAAGGATGCTCTCAGCAAGGAACAGACAGAGCAGATGGGCCCGGGTAAAGGAGCAGTCTTCCGAACCCGCCGGAAGATGACACACCCCATCATGCTCGGCTGTTCTTTCACATCCGAGGACTCTTGGGTAAAATTCCAGACAGTGTCACTGAATAGGCATGCCTGGGATACGGGGACGCTAAGAAAGCATGCTTTGTCGGCATGGCACATATCTACCAGGGTAAGCCAAGTGTAGCATTCCTGTACCATTAGTATGGCCATCGTCTTCCCCACAGCCCTCTAGTCGGTCCGGCGGCTGGACTGGGGTGATGACACCTCAGGACCCACCGCCGAATGGGTGCTATGCACGCTGGAGGGTAGTACTGGGCTAGTCTGTCATCTGAACATGAGAGCTTGCCCTCCAATGCTGCGATGTATGCAAGAGACACACATAAGACATCGCAGAGGTTGAACCACCAAAAATGCTCGATGCTTGGATAGGGCACGTAGAGGAGTTGGGAGTCAACGGATAAACCCTCACTGAGATCCTCAGATCTGCCCGAGTTCTCACCGATTTGCGGGAAACAACAGGGGTGGCTCTTGCTTTCGAAAGTGCAAGCCATGATCTCAGCTGCACAACAGACATGCCCTCGCAGTGAGGGCATGAGCTGTCCGCGAGCACCGCATTGACATGCTGAACCCCCAGACATGTAATGCAGTACCCGTACCCATCATCCTGAGATAAGAACCACCGCATCCAAAAATGCACGGTCGGAACAATGTCTTGAAAAAGCCATGTTGCCTGACCATGTTGCTCTCTTAGGGAAATCTGCTATTTTTTTGCACTGCTCTTTTAGAAGTACCCAGCGAAACGCCCAGGAACGGGAGAATCACCCAGCTTTACTGCCGCTGTCTGCATTGTCACCCACACTGGATACACAAAGCTTGATCTCTCTGGGTTCAGCTCAGCAGATGTTGTCTCTTTAGTCGTGTAAGGCTTCTGAAGCGAAAAGTCTGGCTTGCTCTCCTTTAGGTGCTCAGCTGATTATGATGAGCCGCACCTGTGATAACATAAGTAAACACATCATGCTGTTTTTAAATTACGTTTTTTTATTATTATTATTAAGGGAAAACAAAATACAAAACTCTTTGCACACCTGAGTTCAATTTCTCTAGCCACGCCCAGGCTCAATTACTGCCACACCTGTTTGTAATCAAGAAATCACTTAAATAGTACCTGCCAGTCAAAGTGAAGTAGACCAAAAGATCCTCAAAAGCTAGACATCCTGCCGAGATCCAAAGAACCTCTACCAGTCTGCAAAAGGTTATAAAGCCATTTCTAAATCTTTAGGACTGCAGTGAACCACTGTGAGAGCTATTATCTACAAATTGCAAAAACATGGAACAGTGGAGAACCTTGCCAGAAGCGGATGGGTGACCAAAATTACCCCAAGAGTGTTGTGACAACTCATCCAAGAGGTCACAAAAGACCCCACAACAACACCCAAAGAACTGCAGGCTTCACTTGGCTCAGTTAAAGTGAGTGTAAGGGGCTGTTCGCATTGCTCCCTTCACCATTTTCAACGTGCTTTGTACTCGCACTCCTTTGTCGTTTGTTGTTGGTAGGCGACCATCAACCATTTTCTCAGAGGATGACAAGCTGACAAAAACATTGCTGCAGCTCTGATACAAGTTTTATTTATGGAGAAAATTAAAAAGCACTGTGCTGTTTAGCTGTTCTGTGTTTGTCTGAAGTAATTAGTCTACTGAAATATGTATATTCCATACAAAGTATAAAGCTGATTGGTCAGTTCTTGTCATGTGAGTCATGGTGCGCTCGCAGCATTCTGAAAAGTTGAGATTATTTCAACTAGGTATGCCGGTAATGCAAGATCGTGTTACGCCATTTGCCTGTCACCAGAGATGGGAAGTAACGAAGTACAAATACTTTGTTACTGTACTTAAGTACATTTTTCGGGTATCAGTACTTTTTTCTGACCAATATTTACTTTTACATTTTTACATAAATATCTGTACTTTCTACTCCTTACATTTTTAAACCACGCTCCTTACTTTCGTTTTAATGTGTTTGATGGCACGATCGATCTTGCAAATTGAACCAATCAATATATTTTTGTCATTGCATGCCTGCATGCTGCAGTGCGGCTTTTTCAATCAAGGATATAACCAAAGACTGTAAGGCTATAATGCACCTTATGTAGGCTAGTTTATGAAGCTTACCATGAGAAAGGCACAGATGACTACGCAGATGAGACAGAGGGAGTGGGCGTATTTAACATGATGCTGCCCTGTTTACACAGTAATAAGATACTTTATCCTCAATCGGATCACAGTTAAACAAGAGAGAAACGTTAAAGTTCAAAAATATGCCATTTAAATGTGTAAGGTTAAAGCCTTTTGTCCACTTCCGATCATACTACACAGGCTTTCTCTGGTCTTTCAATCTAATACCACAAATCTGATACCACAAAAAAATTTGCTTTTGTAAACATTTGTACAGTTAGTACTAAAAAAATTAAATACTTTATCAAAACTTTATGCATTGAGATTTATTTTCTTTATGTCCAATGAGTTCCTGTTTCCTAATACAGAATTTATGCTGTTTTACAGTTTTTACATATACAGTAGGTCTATACCATTGTCTTCATTTAATCTTTTTAACAAATATTTTAACTATACTGGGCGATTTATGAATACAATCTAATGCAAAAGATCCCGAATTTATCACGTCAATTGTAATCACGCCTCAGTATGTTGCTTTTTGCATAAAATAAATGTATTAACAAAATTAATGTTTATTCATTAAATAAAATATCCACAATACTCTGAACAAAATAAAAAATGTAAGATATTAATTATTTATGATGATATAAAGAAGGTAAAATAAAAGTCTTTAAAAATATTTATAAAGAAGACCTACTGAATTGTTTTTTAGAGTGTATGAACATGAATGGCAGCTGTTTTTTTTTAATCTAAAAGCCGCAAAACTACATGCTGAACACTGTGAGTTTGCATCAGGATAATGATACATGGGGCGACATTTGTGCAATGTTGTTGGGCAATATTACAGGGTGTGATGCTGCTTAGCTACTTTCATAAAATGAAAGCAACAAAAATTTGACCCAAAATTTTTTCTAATCTAAGTTCTTTTATATAAATGTATTAATATTAATATGATGTGAGGTCTAGTTACCTACCTATCCTCACTCACTATCCTTTGGCTTAGTCCCGGATTTATCAGGGGTTGCCAGAGTGGAATGAACCGCCAACTATTCCAGCATATGTTTTACGCAGCGGATGCCCTTCCAGCCACAACCCAGTACTGGGAAATATCCATACACTCTCTCATTTACACACACACACACACACACGCACACACAGACACACACACACACACACACACACACACACACACTCATACACTACGGCCAATTTTGTTTACCTATTCACCCATACCGCATGTCTTTGGCCTGTGGGGGAAACAGATAATTACCTACCTAGTGAAACTAAAGCATGTAGCAGTAATGGGTACTTTTTACTTAAGTACATTTTTGAGGCCGTACTTCTTTACTTTTACTTGAGTACAGAAGTGTACTCAGTACTTCAACTTTTACCAGTTTTAAACATGCGTATCTGTACTTCTACACTGTAAAACCCAACAGTCAACTTCATCAAATGAAATGAGTGCAGTTAACTTAAAATTTACTGAAAGTTAATTCTACTCATTTGAAAAGAGTTCTGAACTCAGTATTGAAGGTAATGAGTTAATTAAATACCTCATTACTTCAACTTAAATGGAGTAAGTTCACAGTACTCATTTAGATTTGTTTTTTTTACTCAAATGGTTTGTAGCAATCGGTTTCCTCAAACGGTTTGAGTTGCCTTAACTTTTTGGGTTTTACAGTGTACTTGAGTAAAGGATGTGTGTACTTTTGCCATCTCTGCACGTCACTCCGAATATGTGCATGCAAGCCACCATAATATAGAAACTGCTCTGATAAATGTAACCATAAATTCTGCTGTGTACCAAAACATCCTGACGGAGAATGTCTGTCCTGTTCTGGTTATCTGTTAGTGACCTCAAGCTGAAGTGAACTTGAGTTCTGCAGCAGGACAATGAGCCAAAGCACACCAGATGTCCACTTCTGAATGGTTGAAGAAAAACAAAATGAAGACTTTAAAGAGGCCTAGTCAAAGTCCTGATCTGAGTCCAATTGAGATAATATGGCATGCCCTTCAAAAGGCAGTTCGTGCTTGAAAACCAATGTGGGCCAAAACATTTTCCCTTAATAATAAAAGCCTTAATTTTAAAACTGCATGATGTATTTACTTGTGTTATCTTAGACTGATTTTTAAATTTGTTTGATGATCTGAAACATCATGATCTGAAAGTGCCGGCAATTATTATGAACAAAACACAACCAGAGGTTTCATAGTGGGATTTGATTTCCACTTCACAACTCCAAGTGTCTCATTACAATTCAAACAGAATAGTTTTTTGTTGGATTTGAAGAAAAATGAATTCAAACCTCCAATAATTTTTGAAAACTCTTCTTCGTCAACTTTCGAAACTGGCATCAAATGCTCACTGTGGTGTCACCTGTTTACAGCAAACATATGCTGACTGGTTGTCATAACAATCTCTTCAGTTTCATATCAGACCATCAGCAAAAAGATATTTAAAAACTAACAAGATTAAGATAAAAAAAAAAAGTTTAGCACACGTTTATTCAAAGTTCTAAATCTGCTCTTTTAATTGCTTGCACAAAATTAGAGCTCTTGAAATATAAAGTCAAGGTAGATCCGGTTTGAATTCTTTCTGGGTTCGGATCCAGACTGAGAAGCCCAGTGCTCTATAATAATAATAATAGTCCTCAGTTTGTTCTTTACATACATATCAAATGGTAAATTACATTATGTCTAACTAAGCTTAATAAGCACAGACAACTGTAAAGAGTCATCCACACAGAAGCGACCTAAACCTATTTGTTTTTAATGAGAGCTGGCAACCCAAGTAAAAAAAAAAAAGGTTCTACATTATGCAAATGAAGTGTGACATGATGCAGCAACTATTGGAGTGAAGACTGTGAGGTCAGACAATCTGTCTGCTGTCTGATACTTTATTTGAGTTTCTTCTAACTTATGTTCTCATCACATAGACCCAAAGACATTACACAGTGTGCTAATAAAACCTGTGCTGATGCTGACCATGTGTGTCGTTTTTGTTATGTTAACGTAGGTTACATCTATCAGGTTAATGAGCACAGACAACTGTAAAGAGTCATTCACACTGAAGCGACCTGAACCTGCTCGTTTGTAATGAGAGCTGGCAACCAAAGATTATAAAACGTATGCGTTATGCAAATGCAGAGAGATGTGATGCAACAGCTATCGGAGTGAGGACTGTGAGGTCATGCTATACTTCATGACATGACACAACATGGAAACATCACTGATGTCCTATAAAGGAACACGTGAGATTTGCATGGACAACTCTAGAGAAAATTTTGGAATCATAGAATAAGAGGAAAAGCGGAAAATGAAAAATGTGTTTAATTTTTTTATTTTAAATATAGCCAAGCCTCGAGCCTACAAGCAGCCTTTTGCAATTTGCCAATCGTAACGTTTCAAATCGTGGTTACGATGTCATTTCGATTAATAGCACAGCCCTAATTTTATTGCAAATAAAAGAATGCCTCTTCATATACACAATAACCAACTGTATGGAGCAAGAAATCACAGGAAAAGAGTGAAATTTATGTTGCCAAATCTTGCAGAAAAAGTACATAATGAACTGAAATAAATCTAATTATTATATACAGAAAATAGCTTTAATCGCTACCTACATGTGACCACCCTAAAAATTCCAACATCACTTGGTGGATTTATGAGCCAAGCCTACAGTAGATGCTTAAAATAAGTGTACATGGCAACACCCCAAAAGCACACAAACCATGAGGCATCTGTTGTCAGTGGTTTAGTTGAAATTGCACAATGCAAGGGTTTGGTGCTGTAATATTATATTGGCCACAAATAGTAATTATGCTATTTGAGAACATGCAACATGTTTTATTCGCTTTAAAATGATAAAAAATAAACGTTATGTAGCAAATATAGTTTTATTCGCATACTTCTGGAGATTTCAAAGTGATACATGTCATACTGTAGGAAATTATGTGAAATAATTCTGAAATTAAGTGGACCCTGCCTGGCCCCGCCAGTTAATGGCGTCTAGAGCCACCACTGGAGATTTGTACTATGTTAAATTATATTATGTCTACTCTCTCTTAATGAGCACAGACTAATGGAAGTGACCTGAACTTGCTCATTTTTAATGAGAGGTGGCAACAAAAGCTTAAAAAGATATATAAAAATATGATGCAAATACAAGCGATAAGATGTAGCGACTACTGTAACAAAGACACTGAGGTGATGGGATCCATTTACTATCCATGATATAGGAGTTTTTCTGACAAAGTGAAAAATGTAACGTGTTTTGCACAATATACAAAATAATAATTTTGTTGATTCAGTGTCTACACAGAAATACATGGAACAACAAATTAGTGGTTGTGATGTCTATAATGACAATGTTTTCCATTCAGTCAGCTTCAGTAAAACTGGTTAATTTGATGTTTTCAGAATTCTGCACATATACATGCAATGCCTTATTATTTCATGACGTCATGTCTAAACATCACTATGCCACAGACAGAAGCTGACTGAATATTTCCAGCCTCACATATAGCGTTTTGTGTTGATACAGAGCTACTATAAATCAGCGGGTGACGTTCAATGTCACAGGATTAAGCGTGACAGGAAATTAAAATAGTTGAAAATAGACTTCAAACATGTAAGGGTGATAAGGAGCCATCAGCCATGAACATGTGGGCACAATGAGTGATCATTTCCCATTCTGCTCACTTTTGCTAATGCAGTCCTGATGCCACAATGTTCAATGCCATTGCTGCCACACTACTGCCCTCTGCTGGAAACACGAGCATATCATGCTGAGAGTTGCAACAAACTCCATTATAATTTTTGTTCTAAATCCACCCTTTGAGAGAAAAAAAAATCTGAACAGCTTTGTTTTTGTTTCTCATTACTGATATCATTGTGCGTTCCGTAGCAAAGAATCAGTTCATTTACCACAAGGGGATCATTACATTTCCCACAAAATTGAAAAACGGAAAGAGAACAGACTTATTAGGAAACAAGCTATTTTGTAATAACTCATCAGTCTCACTGCTAGGAAATAGCTGTGTGTGTAGCTGTGCTGCTGAAAACAATTAATTTTAAGAGACTCCATATATTGGTTTTGTACCCATAACATAAAGGAACATACCACGTTTTTTGGAAATAGGTTCAATTCAAGTCACCTTGAGTAAAGGGTTGAGTTTTGCCATTTTCTCATCCATTCAGACAATCTTTGGATCACTTTTAGCATAAATCATGGAATTGGATTAGACCATTAAAAAACCCAAAATAGTTTAGATCATTTTCCAATTTAAAACTTGACTCTTCTGTAGTTACATTGTGTACTAAGACTGACGGAAAATGAAAAGTTGCTATTCTCATTCATTTTCCTTTGACTTAGTCCCTTATTTATCAGTGGAATAAACCACCAACTATTCCGCCATACGTTTTACGCAGCAGATGCCCTTCCAGCTGCAACCCAGTACTGGGAAACACCCATACACTCTCACATTCACACATACACTCATACACTAAGGCCAATTTTGTTTACCTAATGATACAAAAAAAAAAAATCTTAACTGAAACCTCATTTAACCATGGTAATGGAAAGTAAGGGATTGGTATTATTCAGTTACAAATAGTTACAAACTATTCGCACAATGCAAATTTTTGGCATGAAATCTTCACACCTTTCACACCAGTATTTATTAAAAACAGCTGGACGGGCTGAAAATGCTATTTCATTCCATGACAGTAGGAGAATACACAAATGTGACCCAGATCCTATTCATAAGTGTCAGTTTTTGGACATTTGAGATTTATTCACTGGATTTTCCTCATCGGGTTAACGTTGGCTCGATTCAGCATGTTGATTTGGCGTCTACAGAAGAGAGAGCTCTGACTGGTTATTCAGCATCGAATTAGAGCATGACTGTAATGTGATGAAGTGACGTAGCAAGTACACAATTCAAGTCAAGAAGGTATACAAAGAGGCCGACTGTACTTTTGCTACATTTCTCAAATGTTTGCAAGCAATTTGGATTATTAGATTATCAGACATATTCGCAGGAGTGAATTCCTACGTGGTGAGTGACAGTTACTCTGATAATGGCACTACTTTGGTTATGCTTTGCATGTGTGCGTCGGATGTTCAGGTTTCCCATTGTGAAAGAGGAAACAGATACTGCCTTCTGCGGCTGCAAAAACACACGTCCTCCCATACGGGAGCAGAATGCACTCTCTAATTTTTGTCAGCTTCCTTCTGTTTGATGTGTTCATGAGTAGCTTTTTGATCCAGACGTGAACCATCGCGAGGTGACGCTAGTTGTTTGGCATCGACTTGGTGTCTACCGGACTGTAGCCTTACCACAGCCAACATGTGGAACACACTACCAAAGCTATAGCCTGACAGACATTCATCGATAGCCTGATGTTGGCCCAAAATCAACTGTTGGCTTTGTCTGTCATGACCCCAAAATATAAAAGTCTCAACATCTTATTCTACAATGCGTGTGCTCGTTTTGCGATTGTTTTTTAACTTCCAATTCAGTTGCCTATGGGAGAAATGAATAATAAATGGGAGAAAATGTGTTCATGACTATACATAAAAAGGACAATAATATAATAAGACAATGTCAGTTTGTATCATCAAGCAGCATAACAAGCTGTTTTTAATGTCTAAAAATCAATCAAATTATCAAAGTGAATGAGATCAGAAGTATTGAGCCAAAAAGTCAAAAAGACTTCAATGGCTGCACCTGCTCTTACGTTAAGAATAATTCTTTACGTAAGAGCAGGTGCAGCTATTGAAATAGAAAATAGAAAAACCATTTTGGGTTTCATGAAGACTAAACTTTTACTTTTTGCTTTGAGTAAGAATATTTAGAAATCTAAAAAGAAATAAACTTTTACCACTACATAAAGATTCTAAATGTGGTGTTCTTTTGATGCCAAAGAAAATACCTGCACTTGAACACACACATGCAAGAAATAATTAAATACTGTGCTTGAACATAATAAAACTGTGCTTGAACACACCAAAAAAAGCATGAAAATCATCCAACAATGACCTGATGTTGGCTAAAAAAGTCAACCTTTGCCATTATGTGTAATGCAGCCTAAATAAAACCTCATCAACGTTCATTCAAATGCAATGCTTATCTCCCCAAATTTCCACACCCAACATCCGTCTTGCTGTGAACAGCGCTAAAGTCACCTATTAGATCTTGCTGACCCAACATGAGAAACCTGGACTCCATACAGAGAGCACTCTGTCACTGTGAAGCACCATCAAAGCTCTCTTAAACCGTTCCTCCCCCCGCCCCCACCCCCCAGTGTCTCATGGGATTTTCCCTGCTGTTACTCGGAGTGTGAATGAAATACCCCTGCTGCTCTACCATTAGGACTGGCCACAGTCCAATCGGTCAGTGAGTCAGTGGGCTATTCATGACTTTCTCTATGCCATCTTCTTGCAGCTGATCACATTTAATAAACTCTTTCCAAGATCGCAGCTGATAAAAGAACCTTTTTTTTACTATAAGGAGCCATTTATGGAATGGAAAGGTTCCATGGATGTTGAATGTTCTTCATGGAAACTGATGCCAATAGAGAACCGGTATTTTTAAGAGTGTACATAAGACCATTTCTGGAAAGGAAATGTTAAATGGACATTAAAGGTTCTTTGTGGAACCACCAATCCCAATAAAGAACCATTATTTTTAAGTGCACAAAGAACATTTGTGAAAAGGAAATTTTCCATGGATGTTAGTTTCTTCGGGGAACAGTTGATTTTAATAGATAACCTTATTTTATGAGTGTATTTGTAGAATGGGGGCAACACGGTGGCTCAGTGGTTAGCACTGTCGCCTCACAACAAGAAGGTAGCTGGTAGTCTCCGGGTGCTCTGGTTTCCCCGACAGTCCAAAGACCTACAACACATGTCTTTGGACTGTGGAGGAAACCGGAGCACCCAGAGGAAACCCACGCGAACACAGGTAGAACATGCAAACTCCACACAGAAATACCAACTGACCCAGCCGAGGTCAGAACCAGAATCAGTGACCTTCTTGCTGTGAGGCGACAGCGCTACCCACTGCACCACTGTGTCACCACCATTAATGCCAATAAAGACTTTTAATTTAAGATAGCAGAATTAAAAACCCAAATCTCTTGAATAATAAAAAACAGTTACCACTTGCAAATGTCCCAGATCTTTCCTCTTTATGCATGTGTTGTGCCCCTGAGAGTCAAATGTCACTTTTACTCCATGCATCTTGATTCAAAAGAGACATTCCGATGGGAAAGTGGGCTGATGGTGTTTATTCCATAGGTCTATCCAGAAACAGCTGTTTTACCTCTAATTAAAGGAATGTAGCAGGTGTCACCTGCACCCCAGCAGTGTGGGGGCACACCTGGTTGAATTAATTTGATGTAAAGTGAATCAGACAGGGCTGCCAGTGCTCTAGTGTGGCATTCAGACACTCAACACACATTAAGCTACTGAAACTGAGCACCTGCTTAGCTTGAGTTGTGAAAGTAGCCCATGCAACAGCGATGAGAGGCCTGCATCCTAACACCGACCCCTGGGACTCGGTTTAGTGAGTTATAGGGGAGGAGAAGCTTGTTTATACCAAGAAGGTCTGGAGAGAGCTGTCTGTTTGCCTTCCCATTCATCTCAATGAAAGTAGCTAAGCATGAGCAACAAGAGACCTGAAAGGTATTTGTTCATGAGCATTCAGATAAAATATTTTTAACCAAATATAGGCTACTCTCTTTTTTGTGTGGTTTTGAAACTTTAAGGATAATGGATTGGAAAAAAATAAACTGGAAAAATAGTTTGAAAAATGCCATATGGTGTAACCAAAAATTAAAAAGTTGTCCTTACACCACCATATTCTGTATTTCCCCATACATGAAAAAAAGTTATAGTAATAATTAGTTTTTTTCCAGATATGATAAATTGTTAATTTGAAAATAACATTAGGCTTTTGGACTTCAAAACATACATTTTCTCCAACGGAAAATGATTAAAAAGAAAAAAGCAGATAAACTTTTAAAGACACACTGTAAAAAAATATCTGTTAATTAACAGTTTCCATATTTTGTGATTCCCTAGTGCTAGTGCTCTGTCGACTTTTGATGTTGAAAATTCAACTCTACAATTTAACAAAGTGACTTTTATTGACATTTTACAGACATTTTAGTTTGAAATAATATAATGTATAAGACATAATACGTATATAGAGAAATAATGTACTGTGCTGGCAGTGTATTGCAAGGTTTTTGCACTGTAATATACAACACCAACCCAGGCAATATATCACTTTAAACTATTAAAAATGTTAATAAAAGTCACTTTTGTTTGAACTTTTCAAGGTTACAATCTGTTGAAAGAAAGATCAAGGTCCCATAATACAACTCAAAAGCATAAATAAACAATAATAAAATGAAAACATGAATCACAAAAATGGAAAACTACTAAAAAGAGGTTGTCGGGAAAGGTTGTTGAACCTATCTGTTCACATTAACCCTAACTGTCAGTCAGTCACATTAACTGTCAGTCCCCATTTTGAACAAATGAAAATGTAAAAATGCATTAAATACTTACTTTAATGTATGTAATTCCTGAATGCTTTGGTATATAGAACTGTTGTTTAATTTTAAACAAGACACTTAGCAGATCATTGTAATTGTAAAAAAAAAAAAAAAATAAACTACATTTTAAAGATATAGCTAAAGATATTTCACAAAGTTCACAAAGAAAAACATACTGTGGTAAATATGTAGCCTATTATTTTCTATCCAATATCCCTCAATGTTCTTCAACAATGTTCACCTTTTGAAGTTAATATCACTTTTTTTTTCCAGTCACAAATCCATTGAATCCTGTCGCAATATCATTTCTATCATGAAACAGACACCAAATATGCAACCTTTTCAGAGTTATGGGAATTTTAGTTAAAACATATTTAATTATAAATTAGTATAGTAATTATGTACTATTAAACTTGAAAACACTCTCTAGGATGAGGAGCTCACTAAAAGGTTTCAAAGTACCATTTCAATGGTAAAGCAATGTCACATTTCAAAATGAGATGGATTTTGAATAGTTTGAATAGCTTTTAACAATGATTCATTCATTCATTCATTTTCTTTTCGGCTTAGTCCCTTTATTAATCCGGGGTCGCCACAGCGGGATGAACCGCCAACTTATCCAGCATATGTTTTACGCAGCGGATGCCCTTCCAGCTGCAACCCATCACTGGGAAACATTCATACACACTCATTCACACACATACACTACGGATAATTTTAGCTTACCCAATTCACCTATACCGCATTTCTTTGGACTTGTGGGGGAAACCGGAGCACCCGGAGGAAACCCACTTTTAACAATGATGTCTAATATAATAAATATTTTTAAAATGATACCTTATTTATGAATCATTACTAAAATATGGGGAAAGGGGGGTTGTAAAATGAACCCCAGTGGCTAATGGCTATCATTTAGAAAAATCCACCGAAAGATATCTTTAGCTTCGCCTTCTCCCATGACTGTTATATACCTTTTTCTTTTGGTCTGCTTATTTGCTTTGAATCAAAGTTTGTGATTATGATTCACCTGATTGCTTCTTGGTTTTTTTTATGGCTTATAATAATAATAATAATAATAATAATAATTTAAAAAAATTACCAGCACCACTGAAGAAGTGGGTGAGCAGTAATGCACTCTATATTCAAAATCATAAAGAGTTTGCTTCGTATAACAAAGACTATCATTATTTACTGCACTTTGTTATTATTCTAGCTATTTATAGCAACGAATAAATCTGAATTCTTACTTTCAAAGGAAATAACTCACTTATGAGTTTGAAAACTAGGTGGATGGATAGCTCTTGTAGCAAAACCCCTGTGTTGGGGAACCGACTGTTTTAACCCAAAACTGACCGGTGTGCCAGATGAAGAAGAGCCGGAGTCAGAGATTCAATCAAAGAAAGTTTATGAAGGTAGTTTGCAGTTTCATCAGCACAATCCAGCTTCAGCACTCGCACAGAGATTCGTAGGCCGCTCTGCTTACAATCTCAAATCAACAACAATTATACTCATACGTCACTAACTGCATCATACATGTAGGTGTTTTAACCTGATTGGTTAAATCACAGAAAGACAGTTTCCAAATAGGTACGCAGAGGTGGATAGGACGGAGAAGGGAGCCAAAGTTTAGACAGCCAGTAGGCTATTTAAAGGCTGACCTCAGACCAGAAGGAATGATCCAAGGCTGTTTCTTGTGCTCTCAGCCATCTTATCAAAACTGGTAGAATAAACATACAGTAGCAGACTAACACAAAAGACAGCTCCTCTTATAATGGAATCATTTAAAAGAATTAATTCTTTCACACAGCAAAATTTGCATCTAGAGACAGCTGTTCAAGTGGCATCAAACTTCCAGTGATCTTGTTCAGCAAGATCCTGAAGATCCTGAGGAAACAAATAGCTTGGCATACAGAAAAAGCAATAACAATCATATCATTCCATTTTACTCTGAAGAGCAATAACACTAGGGTCAACACATAATCTGACACTTAAACACAAATTCAGCATTATTAATATTCATAACAAGTCATAAGAATAGACACTGCTTCAGTTCAGATGGTAAATATAGAAAAAGTAAGTCTTGAACTGCTCAGATTAAGGGAACTATTTTTTTTAAAATCTAACTCAAGTGATTTTTGACCAAAATTTCCTAAGGTAAGATTGAGGATAGTGGGTGGCACAGTGGCTCAATGGTTAGCACTGTCGCCTCACAGCAAGAAGGTCACTGGTTTGAGTCCTGGCTGGGTCAGGGGGCATTTCTGTGTGGAGTTTGCATGTTCTCCCCATGTTCACGTGGGTTTCCTTCGGGTGCTCCGGTTTCCCCCACAGACCAAAGACATGCGCTATAGGTGAATTGAATAAACTAAATTGGCCGTAGTGTATGAGTGAGTGTGTGAATGCGAGAGTGTATGGGTGTTTCCCAGTACTGGTTTGCGACCACTGATAAATAAGGGACTAAGCCGAAGGAAAATTAATGAATGAAAGATTGAGGATTAAATGTTTTATAATAGTCATATTTAAATCCCTCCGTGTGAAAGGATGAATCTACAATCATACAGTCACTGCTGGATATCGTTAAAAAAAAATCTGCAGGACATGAAGAAACCACACAAAATATACAAAATCAAGCGTTGACACACTTTTGTGGGTGGTTATTTTAAATGTGGCAAGTGAACGTTTGTTACTGATCTCACTAATTAAACGACCTTATTTAAAAAAAAAATTATAATAATGTTATAAATATATCTAAAATATAAATATAAAATACATAAATATAAATATTAGTGCTGTCAAACGATTAATTGCAATTATTACATACAGAAATACAGGCATACAGAAAAAGCAATGACATATATATCATTCCATACTCTGAAAAGCGATGACACTAAGGTCATCATATAATCAAGGCCCTTAAGCACAAATTCAACTTTATTAATAACTATATTTGCCAATCCTTCACCTGCATCGTAAGTTCATCTGCTGATATTATGAAGTCCAGGTTCGAGAATGCTGTTTACTCATTTAAAGCTTTCCTGTTTGTGATTTCACAGTGCGTTTAACTTTAGGACCTTCATTTGTCACCTCCGCGGGGCTTCTCCCATGTCCATTAGAAGCAACCATAGAAGTTTGCAACCCTTAACCTTTAATAGTTTTTACACATTCATAAATTGCCTTCAAGATGCACAGGGGCACTGCAGTGGTCATTATTTACATTGACAGGCCGCAGCATGGAAAGAGCAAAGAGATGCATCCCAACATAGTGCAATGGATTCAATCGAACATCCCAAAAAGAAAAAAAAAAGGACGAGGATGCATATTGACCTTTTTTTGTAGAGAACTAGACGATTGAAGGAGCAAAAAGAATAACAAATCCTGTCAATTCTGGCACGTGACTAGGATTATCAATGCCCTGATGGATTTTTTTTCTATATTTTGTCACCGAGTGTGCGTTTTCCTGTTAACATCTGCCAGGTATGTACGCTATGTCAATTTGTCTGCAATGCAGCCTGAGGAAATGCTGTGCAATCTAGTGCACTGGTTTCCTTTGTGCCACAATAATGCATTAATTTCATGAGTCAACAGGCTATGACTGGCGGCTTATGTAGAACTAAACAGTGTTTAATTGGATTCTGATCCACGGCAACACAACTGCAGGGCTGTTTGCCTTTTTTCCCCATTTTGCTTCTTTTTTTTCAGAGCACCTAGAGAATAATGGAGGCGATTACTTTCCCCCCCTCTGGTGGTTTGGTGGCTGGGTATTGTGAGCTTCTGGGAAGGTGCTGTTTACGGTCACACTTCACATTGCCCTGATGCCCTGGAAAAGAGCCTGGCAGCAGTACTAATGCTGCTAATGCTGCCGGGTGCTGCACTGGCACTGCTGAGACCAACTAGGTGTCATGCTGGGGATTAACCTTAAATTGATTACGACCACAAAGATCATCTGCTGGCTGACTGACGTGTTTAGGACACAGTTCATTTCACAAGCCATGAGAGGAATCTCAGGGCGACCATATAAACATCTGGGTGAGGTTTCAATGTTTAGGACACAACACTTTATTCCTATATAGAAAAAAAAGAAAGATCATTGTTGTTATGTGCAATGTGTTTTCATAAAATCTGAATCAATTTATGGTGCATGCATTGCCAATAATGTTTTTAATGCACAATAAGGTCAGTGTGATGATATTTTGATATTTCTCCATATTTTAATGATATTGAGTTTATAGCTTGTTTTTTATTTTTCTTTCAAAAGAATCAAAAAGATCTTATTAGAGTTAAAGCAAGTTAGAAACAAAAAATAAAATAATGTATGTATCTCGTTGGCGACACGGTGGCGCAGTAGTTAGCACCGTCACCTCACAGCAAGGTCACCTTGGCGTGGGTTTCCTCCGGGTGCTCCGGTTTCCCCCACAAGTCCAAAGACTTGACTATAGGTGAATTGGGTAAGCAAAATTGTCCGTAGTGTATGTGTGTGTGAATGAGAGTGTATGGGTGTTTCCCAGTGATGGGTTGCAGCTGGAAGGGCATCCGCTGCGTAAAACATATGCTGGATAAGTTGGCGGTTCATTCCGCTGTGGCGACCCCAGATTAATAAAGGGACTAAGCCGAAAAGAAAATGAATGAATGAATGAATGAATGAATGTGAATTCATTCCGAAATTGCAAGTAAATTATTACAAAGTGAATCCTGCATTTTTTTTGTTTAAAACATACATATTTTTTACTAAAACAGCTGAATAAACTTTTATTTAAACATAACAGTGGGGACAGAGAGGGATTGTGAAACTGCATTAAAATAAAATATAAAACTTGAATTTAAATCACAACTTTGTGTCTAAAGCTGCTTTATTTTATATTAATTTAATATATCACAATACTATTAAGATACATCACCAAACTCTAATCCATTCAAACCCTAGTTTCAACAACAACAAAACAAAAAATGTATATCTTTGTATACATATAACTTCTTTCCTTCTTGTTTGCTCATCTTTTGTTTTTCCTTTGTCCTCTGCAACTATCCACAGATCTCATATGCTAGCTAGCAAATATTTCCCTCTCAAACAGTAATACATTTTTAATGCTTTTATGATGACTTGGGGTTAGGGTTAGGTGCAGCACAAATATATTATACAATAAAAGACACATTCCACAGATCCTTTTGATTGCTTGTTTATCTCACATGATTCAGAGCATCAATATTGCATACTCATATAAACAAATTATAAATTATAACAACAACAAAAAACATGAAATTATAACATCACATTTGCATTGTTCATCTCACTTTTTCGTTTACGTTCAGTTCATCTTTATTTCTATAGCGCTTTTACAATGTAGATAGTGTCAAAGCAGCTTAACATAGAAGTTCTAGTAAATTGAAACTGTGTTAGTCCAGTTTACATGCAAACCAATAACCCGCCAATGCAAGTAAACTGCATTGATAAGACGTTATTAAAAATGTTGGGTTTTTTTAGGATGTCAAAACGTCATAATTTGTAATAAATATTATTATTTGTATTTACATTAAGCAGTTTTTACGTCAAAAATGCACATACAAATTTGGTGGATGGAAACAGGTTGTAACACAAAAATGAAACTGTTCATAACTCTTAACTGAATTAGAAATGGCATAGGAGACTAAATATTGATAAAATATCAAGATTATTTAAAGGCTGACAGAATGGAAAGAAAATACTTTTAAAAAGATAAGACTTTTAACTTACAGAGAGTAAATCTTTATAGAAAATTCAAGTGCAACAGAAATTACAGTTTAACTTTACAGACTCTAAATGTATCAATTTAAATGCCCGTAAAATATGAATTATGGCATTTAAGGCCTTCATTTTTGCTAAAATAGTTTAATGACTTTTTTATGTTTATTGCAAATGTTCATTTGACTGCAATCATATAGAATTTCAGGTTACGTTTGGTCCTCAGTATGCAATCTTTAATGACCTTACAATATACAGACATGTACAATCATCAAGGGCATTAATTACATTATACTCAGATGTTGATAAATTAAAAGAAACATCAAAGGAATGGAAAGAAAAAGGAAAGAAAGAAAAAAAGAAACTATTTACAGGGTGAGAACGTGTTCTAATACAATTCCTTCCAGAATAATCTCATTATGCATATAACCCAGAATAGATGCATATTTGTTTACATATTTGTAAAAGATGCATATGTACATATCAATTTAATAACTTTTAATGTTTTTAATCACCTGTGGAAACCCTGCAATCAATATTAAATTATTAATTATTTCCAAATACTGTAAGTCATCATGCACAATTGGCTTTATACTGCAATATGTATCATAGAAAAAAAACTAAACATTGCATTATAGTATTGTGTAGCCTAGTTGTAAATCCACTCAATATCTATAATACCAATTTCAAAAACTACAACCCCCCCCCCCCCCCCCCCCCCCCCCCTCACACCTTTTCATCTTCAGCAAAAAATAGGGAAGCCAGCTACAGCACTCCAGGAGGCTGAACCCTGACTTTGGCTGCTGGATGGGGATGAAGTGGAGGAAGGTGAAGTGCTGAAGTGTGCTTGGGAGAACGGCCAGCACATGTGAAGCGAGTGCTGACAGCCTACGGACAGCCATCATCATCATCATCATCATCACCTCGACCTTCAGCCTCTCCTCTGCCCCTTCCTCCACATTTGAATAATACATTGTCCTCTCCAGCAGAGTCAGCCCAGCCTCCTTTTAACCAGGACTAAACAAGTACAGTCTGATTCACAGCGCAGTTCATGTGTTACCACAGAACCCAGGGTAAATGCGGTCATATGTCAGCAGTCACATTCAATGCACTGGCATTTTTCTCTGAAACGCTGACCATGATCATTTCATCACTTGTCGTTGTCAAAGCCGCACACTTCCTATTACAGAATGAATGTTGTAATGCTATTTTCGTAATGTGGCAGAAATATCTTCACTGGAAATTTAAACCGGTTGCTCAAGAGGTTGAGTTAAATGTTAACTGTGTTTTAAGCTAAATAAAATCGAGCATGTGACTTTCTAGACTCTGCCGCACGACACCTGCAAAATAGACTGACTGACTCACCTTTTTTAATGCAAAATACGTTGGTTTTAATGCACCACCTCAGCTTAGGCATACATGCATGTACATGTAGTAAGCCATGAATGAGAAGATGATGGAGGAAGGGAAGAAAAGTAAGGTATGAAAAAAAAGAAATAAACATGTTCATTGACACAAAAGCTTGGATAGATGTGGTATGTCATTGTTTTTATTATTTTTTGTTTGTTTTTGTCCCCTCCATTGTTACTATTGTTATTACATTACATGTTATTATAATTATTATTAACATTACCTTTATTATAATTGATATCACTGTTGCCATCATCAGAGAATATTACTTTTATCATCAACAAATTTATAATTATTATTGATATTATTATTATTATTAGTAGTAGTAGTAGTAGTATTTTAGTGTTATCATTATTATGACTACACTCAAAAAAACTATTTCGCTTCTTGTTCAAACTACTTATTTAAAATGAGCTAAATCAACACAATTCTTGAGTTTTTTTGGTGGGACAACTTAACTGTTTTATGTTCAATCCACTTATATTGAATTGTGTGGAACCCAACATTTTTTTTATAAATGCTTAATACTATTTAAATACTATAAATATTATTCTGATTGCCATTGCTGTTTATTCACAGTCCTGTTATTTCCATTTCAGTTCCAATTTCCATTAGTGTTTATGTGTTCTGCGAATACCGTATGTTGTATGTTTTGCACTCATAATTGAAAAATTGAAAAATTAGATCAGTGAAATAAATTGCCTATAGAGAATATGTAACTATTTATGCACATTTAAAATAATTATGAGTCTAAACATATTTACTGTTTTAGGGTTTGTTTGTTTGTTTGATCAGTATCTTAAAATCATCATATCTTTGGCTGAATTACATATTTACATACATTGGCTGTAGTATGAAATAAGTTTGGGTTTTTTAATAGTTCCCTGGATCAGTGAAAAATGCAAAGATGACAGAAATAAAACTGGCTGAATAAAGCTACCTACGTATCATTCATTCACAAGACGGCGCCAAAACAGTAAAAACAGTCAAAAACCATTATGTTATGTGACAAGCACGTATTCACTGACAGTCAAGGACAAGGTGATTCAAAGTTCCCGGCTGAGCCTGCGTTATTTAGAGGTTGTTAATTGGAAATAACATACCTTGGAATTTTGCGACTGACCAATCAGAAGCGAGTATTCCAGACGGCGGTGTAATAATGTTATTTAAGTACAAATAAACAATTCTTGTACAGCATTTATTAATCATGGATCAACATTTACTAATGCAATATTAAGACACAAAGTTGTGCTTGTTAACATTAGTCAATATGGAAACAATTTTGAAAAAATTAGATGACGAAAAAGTGTAGCAAACAGTATATCTATTGCACAACAACCAGTGTGATAATAAAAAAGACAATACATTAAAATATATTTTTCTGTAGCCTACAGCTAAAATGTTCATTAAATGACACCAGAAGCCAGACACATCAAATTTACAAATGGCCACTTGAAAAAAATAAGTCAGAGAGCAGAAAACAGAAATCCATAATCATGTGATATGACGTGATGACTCTGTCGCTACCCAGAGTTCACCTTACAGCCAGTGTGTCAATGGTAAAAGTGCTAGAACAGAGCTCAAGCTGAATAACATTCACCCTGAAGCAAAAGCTTTCTGTCTTACATACAAAAAGACACAGTGGGACCACGAAACCACTTTGCAGTCTGACCTCAGGCCTCTTCTCTGTTATCTTACTTTTTTTTTAACCTTTCATTGAGCACATACGGAGTTACATCTGCAAAGTGCCAGAACTCTCAGACTGATTCTTCAATGCAGAGGGCTTTAATAACTTATGCTGTCCTTGTCCTTGGAGACCGTGATCACAGAAATATATAGTAATATATTATATAATGTAATAATATTATATAATACATTTCTCATATATAAGAGTTTTACAAATTCCATGATTCATAGGTTCACCAGGCTCTCTTAAATTAAACAAAAATACCTTAAAAACAGCATATTTTCATAATATATTATATTATATTATTCATTCATTCATTTTCATTCAGCTTAGTCCCTTTATTCATCAGGGGTCGCCACAGCGGAATGAACCGCCAACTTATCCATGTCACATTAAAGTTTGCAATCTGTGTAACTGCACAAAATTATACTTTGAAGCAACTTTGAAGCAAAAAATGTCTGTAATTTGTCAAAGTATAATTTAACTTCAGTCTTCAATTCAAAATAAAATGTAATTTAATCTTAATATTTTAATCTATATATCAAAAATATTTATTGTGGTCAGGACGCAATTTATATTTACACAAAGTAAAAATGTTGTTACTATAGAGAAACTAATATTTTTTTACTTTGGTACAACATAGATTTTTGAATGGAAAATCTATATTTTTGTACACTTAGAGATGAAAGTATAATTTTGCTTTGGTCCAACTTAAAAAATTATAATAATAATTTGTACTTTGTTACAGCTAAATTTATTAATGTTCCTCAAATTATAGTTTTGACTAAGTTGAAACTGAAAAAAATATAATTTAATATTAATCAAAATATTTATTTTGCCCAAGGACAAAAACATTACATTCACTCAAAGATAAAATATTTTTTATAGACCATGAATTAATTGAATTACTTCAACTTAAAATCTAAATCTTAATAAACTTGTACTTTGGACTAAACTATAACAAATGCATGTTAGGCTATGCTATTGCAAGTTGTTTTGTTTTAAAGATCTGAGGTCAACTCACGCTGCACGCTGGCATAGAGGGCGTTTTTTCTCCACCCAGTCCTCGTGCGCTTCCGCCTTCACCTCCCCTAATGGCGAGGCGGCCAGTGGGTACGAAGCTATTCCTCAAGTTCTGCTTCTGCCCTGCTGCTTCTGCCCTGCACCACGGCACCTGCTGTGCTGCACAGGGGCGGTTCTTCCCCAGGCTTATGCGTAAGCACCGCACGGTGGTCGACTATGCTCTCATGACCTTCAAGTCGGCCGCCCATGCCCTGGGGAGGACGATGGCCACACAGTGGTCCGGAAATGCCACCCATGGCTTACCCTGGCAGATATGCGCCGCGCCGACAAAGTACGCTTTCTTGGTGTGCCCATATCCCAGGCAGGCCTACTCGGCGACACCGTCTGGGACTTTACCCAGGAGTCACAACAGTTACGTTTCTGGGAGAATGGAGACTCCACCCCGGCACAGTCCAGCTGTTATGGGCACGCTTCAGAGAAGCCCAGGACATCCTGCCGCTTCTCCCGAGCGGCCCTTCGCCAGCTGCTTTCCCTGTTCTGCTCGGATGCGCTGGCTCTCAGCTGGCCCCGGGTTTACGCAATATGTGTTTTCCCCCAGTGAGCCTGCGCACACAGACTCTGTGCAAGGTCGGGGAGACGAGGTGCGGGTCTCGCTCGTTGCGCCTCCTTGGCCCAACCGGACCCGAGTTTCCAGACTCACACTCCTCGTGATGGCCCTCCCTGACGAATTCCCCGGAAGAAGTACTCCTTTTTCTGGGACAGGCACCCTCTGGCACCCGTGCAGCGTTCTGGAACCCCCATGGAGGGTTTCTAGACAGAGCGCGATGGACTTAGGTGACCTATCAGTAGATGGTTAACACCGTCACTCAGGCTAGAGCACCCTGTATAGGCAAGCCTATGTCCTGTAGTGGAGTCTATTCGTTGTGTGGAGCTCTTCTCTCTGAGAAGAACCCCGGACATGCCAGATTAGTGTTGTGTTTTCCTCCTTCAGGTTTCTTCCTCCTCTCTGTGGAGCGGCGGATGGTAGCGCGCTGGGAAAGCATAACCTTATCAGCCTGTTCCTCAGAGGCGTGTGGCACGAGATGGTTAATTCCATCCACCCTCTCTTGCCCTCTCAGGATCTCTCTAGCCCCAGGGGTTATGGTTAGGTGCGTTGAGCCACTCGACTCAGTATCTATAAGTTTTCTGTCCATGAAGGCAGCTCTGCTGGTCGCGTTGGTATCAGTCAGGAGGGTTAGGATTCCGGTG
Organism: Danio jaintianensis; assembly: GCA_903798115.1. Lineage (NCBI taxonomy): Eukaryota > Metazoa > Chordata > Actinopteri > Cypriniformes > Danionidae > Danio > Danio jaintianensis. The sequence goes on along the minus strand of CAIGQV010017699.1, from coordinate 530,264 downwards.
GCATTTTTGGTCAGCGAATCGTGCCAGGAATAAGGACTGGCCTACTCTCACATTTACCTGAGACCCAGGTTCAGCTTGTGCCAAGGTTCCTACCACCTCTTTTAATATTAAAAGTGGTAGTGAGCCCTTTTATTACTATGTCCACGCAGTGCGCTTAAATGTGACACATAGAGCATACGTCTTTAAACAGCTCTTTTCTGTTATGATCGGCAGAAGGGAAGTGCCGTATCAAAGCAGAGGTTGGTCCATCTTATAGTTATGCCATTGCCCTCGCCTCATGTGCCAGGGCAAGCTGTGTCCCCCGGGAGAGAGAGCACACTTAAAAAAAATAAAAAATAAAAAAGTGGTGCCTCCTTTTCGGCGTGAGTACGCAGCGCCTCTTAACAGATTATTCAGAGCTGCGGGCTGGGCGATACCTAACACATTCACGAGATTTTATAATCCTCGAGTGGAGTCGGTTTCCTCCCGATTACTGGGTCACTCCGGTCAATCGGGACGAAATTAAACTCGGTGTCAAAAACGCTTGCTGTGCCATGCTCCCTAACCCGGAGATACGTGCGCCTTTTCTATTCTGCTAGTAAGTTTCCCGCTTGGCGAACCCTAGAGAATTCCTCCGAGGCCCCCAGCACCCGACTCAGCAGAGGAGCCGGGTGCCTTGCTCAGTGTGATGTCTGGTATGCCCATTCTTGGTCTACCCACATGCTGAGGTTCGGTGCCAGCTATGCGCTGTCCTCGATAGTGATCCCATATGCTTATTTCAGCCACGGAGTGTTCCCCCTGACCAGGCGGACCCGTGTCTTCCCTACCCGCTAACCAGCTTATCATATGTAGCACTCCCCCTCCATAGGGCTAGTCCATATGTCCTTATTGCCATCAAGTCTCCCCTCTTGGGTAGCAGGTGGTCTCCACAGCGTCCTCCCCCTTCGGGGACTGGCACGCTTTCCCAACGTACTGTCGTATTTCTAAAATCCCTAGACTATATTAGCTAGGTAAAAGCACATTTACGACCCCCGATCTAAATTGTAATTATTCCCATGTAATGGTAATTTTTTGGGCCTAGGGGATGTTGGAAGGTTGCGCTCTTGGTGATGCTTGTGCGCTCACGCTATGCTTGGCAAACTTCACATCAGGAGCGTGACGGGCTTAGCTGCTGTGGCGTTTTCCATACAGTCTCCCGTAGTCTGTTAACAGACGCACGTTGGAGTTCCCATATGAAGGGGAACGTCCTGGTTATGTACGTTCCCCGAATAGGGATTGATAAGAGTCTCCAGCTGTTAGCTGAGTGATCGGCTCTTCAGCAGGCAAATTATAGTGCTCGCTTCTCAGCTGGCAGCTTATATAGCACTAATGGCTAATCACTGTCAGCTGTGGAGCTGAGCTCTGCCAATTCATTTTGGCATTCATTGGCCTGTTTTCTTACTCTTCAGAGTGATTGGTCGTCTGAAGTACTCCCGTAGTCTGTTAACAGACGCACGTCTCCATTCCCTATTCGGGGAACGTGGGTTACGTACATAACCAGAACGTTCTTTCAGTATGGCTATAAATGTCATGCAAGATTAAACTAAAATTGGCCGTAGTGTTTGAGTGTGAATGATTCTGTATGGATGTTTCCCGGGCATCTGCTGTGTTAAACATATGCTGGATAAGTTGGCGGTTCATTCCGCTGTGGCGACTCCTGATGAATAAAGGGACTAAGCCGAAGGAAAATGAATGAATGAATGTCATGCAAGATGGTAATCAAACTCACAATATTAGTTCTTTTAAGTAAAAAGTAAAAATACTATTTTAAGAAAAAGTTTTTCCTATAGGTTTTTTTTTTACATTAAGCCAAATTGAATAAAACAAGTTAAAATCAGAAAGCATTTTTTTTCCTTAATCCAATATAAAAATGTACTTTAAATTAAAGACACTTTTTTACAGTGTGTACACTGTGTAACAGATGTATATCATGCTCTTATTCATGTAAAGTCTGACATATGCAACAGATTTTCTTGTAAATCCAGTAGTTTCAAGTAAATACTGGTCTTCTTTTGTCAAAGAATCCTTCATATGCAGCAATGAAAGTTTTGAAAACCTGAATAAAATCTCATGCACTTATAACAGATTTTTTCAAAGAAATCTGCTCCTCAAACTTTGATTCATCCAATACACTTTCCCAATTATTTGCCATTCATTAATAAAGTTATGTTTCCCATCTACCCTTTTGTTTGAGTCTCAGATGGGTCTTTTTTTCCTTTGAAACTCTAAAGGGCCAGTCTCTCACATGTTCTCTGATGCAGATGAAGCTGGTGGTTAGCGTATGCCATTCAATGATCTCCAGCTGAGCAGCAGTCTGTTTCTCAAACTACAGACCCTTATATACTCGTCCTCTTATTGTTGTGCAACTAGGCCGAGCACATTTCTTTCTTTCTGTGTGGGTTAGATGCTTAGAAACTGCATTCATCTCTTCAACAGAACAACAGACTGATGAGTTTCTATAGAATCTGCTTCTTTTTGGTTACCGTATATTTTTCAAAACCAAAGTCTGATTTGCAAGTGGCTTGCAGGAAATACAATGTCACAGCAGCTCAACAAACACACCGTAGTGTCATTTCCATGCTTCATTAAGTCAAACTCTCCTTATTAAAAAACGGTTTCTCCAGAACCACATTAGCATATTAGAATGATTAGAATTTAAGGTTTTCTTGTAGCCTGGAGTAATAAATGCTGAAAATAGGGGTTTTGGCATCATAGTTAAATGTGAGATATAGATGCAATTAGGGCTGTGCGATATTGAAGAAAAAAAAATATATAATATATATATAATATATAATCTACGGGGCGACGCGGTGGCGCAGTGGGTAGCACGTTCGCCTCACAGCAAGAAGGTCGCTGGTTCGAGCCTCGGCTGGGTCAGTTGGCATTTCTTTGTGGAGTTTGCATGTTCTCCCCGTGTTCGCGTGGGTTTCCTCCGGGTGCTCCGGTTTCCCCCACAAGTCCAAAGACATGCGGTATAGGTGAATTAGGTAAGCTAAAATTGTCCGTAGTGTATGTGTGTGTATGAGTGTGTATGAATGTTTCCCAGTGATGGGTTGCAGCTGGAAGGGCATCCGCTGCGTGAAACATATGCTGGATAAGTTGGCGGTTCATCCCGCTGTGGCGACCCCAGATTAATAAAGGGACTAAGCCGAAAAGAAAATGAATGAAGGAATGAATGAATATATAATCTACACACAATTTTTTGTAAAATAAAATGCTATAACCAACATATGTATACAATTATTTCAGACAAAAAAAGTATCACTAAAACTTCTAAAAGTGAACAACCATGTTTTACTGTTGCATAAAACAACTCAGATGTTTTATATATATATACATATATCACTACTATTTTCCAGTAGTTTTATAAACCTGAAAACAACATGAATCATAAACAGAAACACTTGAAACAGGGTTTAGTTTGCTGTCTTATTGCATTTAGTATTTCAGCATCTATACTAAAATTGTTACAAATAAAAAATAGCATGTCCACTCTGTCATATTACATTAATTGCCTGATGTGTTTCAATGTGTTCGCTAGTGGCAGGCATACAAAGATACACTGTAAAATCTCTCAATTCAAAATAATTTAAACAATCTTTTTGCTTTGACTCAGTTAAGATTTACTTACATAACCATCTAAGTATTTACAATTTAAAATGTTTAGCTGATTGAGGAAAATCGATGACCCAACTACTTATTTCAAGTAATCATTCATTCATTCATTTTCTTTTCGGCTTAGTCCCTTTATTAATCTGGGGTCGCCACAGCGGGATGAACCGCCAACTTATATGTTTTACGCAGCGGATGCCCTTCCAGCTGCAACACATCACTGGGAAACATTCATACACACTCATTCACACACATACACTACGGACAATTTTAGCTTACCCAATTCACCTATACCGCATGTCTTTGGACTTGTGGGGGAAACCGGAGCACCCTGAGGAAACCCACGCGAACACGGGGAGAACATGCAAACTCCACACAGAAATGCCAACTGACCCAGCCGAGGCTCGAACCAGCAACCTTCTTGCTGTGAGGCAAACGTGCTACCCACTGCGCCACCGTGTCGCCCCTCAAGTAATCTGGACTTGCAAATTTCACAAGTTTACAATTTCAATGCAAACTTACATTTTCATGTAAGCAGAACTTGTGAAGTTTAGTTGAAAAACATTACCTTACATTTTCAAGTTATTTGTACTGACTTTTACATTCACTGAACTTAATCTACACTGTAAAAAAAATCTGATAGAAACCATATAAGAAATGTAAACATTTTATGATAAATATCCATATTTCGTTAATTTATAGTATTGAAGTACTAACATCTACACACTGATCCTTTGTTAAACAGAACAAAACACTACCATAAGCAGGTGGGGATGAGAAAGTCATATGATGAACCAAAGCTCATCACAAACTACTTTTCCCACAAGTAGACACTTATTAATATATAGAAGGTGCTCAGTGTAATTCACTTAGCCACTAAACACCATCATGGTAACACACATGTAAAATAATGCGATAAACATTATTTATCAAAATTAGATCTAACATAAAACTCTATTGTACATAACTGATTATAAAAAAAAATAAAAAGAGCCATAGTAATGTCAATAGAAATAAAAAATAAAAGAGAAGTGTCATGCTGGGAATTCTGGGAAACAAAATATTTGCCCTTACTTGTTAGGACAAACTCAAACTCAATTAGTTAAGTCAACTTACAGAGCAATTGAAACTCATTTTCCTTCGCCTCAGTCCCTTTATTTATCAGGGGTCGCCACAGTGGAATGAACCGCCAACTATTCCAGCATATGTTTTACGCAGTGGATGCCCTTCCTGCTGCAACCCAGTACTGGGAAACACCCATACACTCCCACACTCACACACATACACTACGGCCAATTTAGCTTATTCAATTTACCTATAGACCATTTCAATGTGGTGATGTCATTGGCCCATGAACATTTCCTGCTTGTTATCAAACTATTTCATAACTGTAACAAGAGGCAATTCAATAATAACTTAATGTTAAAACAGCTATCATAACATTATTTATCAATATGTGGCTCTTTTTGGATTCTCGGAAGCTATGGAAATTAAAAATGTAAAACAGGAAATACGCTGGGACCATTGTTTTTGTTTACATCCCTTAAAATGGTCTATAGCGTTTCCCAGTGATGGGTTGCAGCTGGAAAGGCATCCGCTGCGTTAAACATATGGTGGATAAGTTGGCGGTTCATCCCGCTGTGGCGACCCCAGATTAATAAAGGGACTAAGCCGAAAAGAAAATGAAATGAAAATGAATTTATCTATAGCGCATGTCTTTGGACTGTGGGGGAAACTGGAGCACCGGTTTCCCACGCAAACACAGGGAGAACATGCAAACTCCACACATGTTGTCTGTTGTGAGGGAACGCATAATTCAAGAAGCACAGAGCAGCGAATTTCTCTCAATCCAGGCCGACGAGACCACTGATATTTCCACACATTGCCAACTTGTGCTTGTGCTGCGGTACATTGACTCAAAAAACAACGTACAGGAGAGATTTTTTTAGTTTATTCCTCTGCGTTCAACTACAGCTGATTCCATCTCCACAGTACTTAAAGAACTTCTTTCTGTCATCCTTCCTGAGGATCAAAAGAATAAACTCATCTCCCAAGCGTATGATGGAGCCAGTGTGATGAGGGGTGCCACTGCTGGTGTTAAAAAAAAATCCAAGATGTGTACCCAAATGCCCATTACATCCACTGCTATGCACATCAACTCAATCTGATAATGCAACAGGCCACTTCTAACATATCCAAAGTGAGATTTTTTTTTTTTGACCTTGGAGGATTTGCCAGCTTTTTTTCAAGATCACCCAAGGGCACAGACCTCCTTGATAAAGTAGTGGCCCATAGACTACAAACATCAAGCAATGTTAGATGGAATTTCCACAGCCGTGCCATCAATACAGTGTTTGAGCACCGAGAGGACCTCATCCGCTGTTTTCAAACTATTAGAGACTCAGGTGACTTTGACCCTGTTACTGTCAGAGAGGCAGGAGCCTTTGCCATGCTGCTGGAGAATCAGGATTAAAAAAATTGTTTGCAGGTTTTCCACAACATCATGCCACATGTGGACATCCTCTATGCCAAACTCCAGAAGAAGGACATAGATTCAGTCCACATCAGGGGGAGCATCCAGCAATTCCAGCAGGACATACAGAAGATCAGGTAGTTGCTGTATTTCTTGTTTTGTGTTTGTTGTTGTTGTTATTATTGTTGTTATTATTGTTGTTGTTATTATTGTTATTATTATTATTATTAATACACTTTCTTATTCCTTTACAGAAATTTTCTCCATTCCCTGGTTGACCAATGCGGTGAAGGTGGTTTTCAACCGAAGAGGCGGTGGTCCCTCAGTCCAGAGGTCCATGAACAGATTGCAGCAGAAGTGAGTTTTTATTTCAAACAAAATAAGTCATTACAAACAAGCTAAACTGCATCATTTATTTACCTTCTATGGGAAATTGTAAATATCCTTGTCTTTGATTTTAAGATAAAAATATATATATATATTTCTGGTGTTTGCGCCCCCCTCCCCATTTTTTTCCCACTGATTTATAGGACAATATCTTGTTGCATCACGTTCCGTTTTTAGTTTGTTTGTTTCTGTTAGGCCTCAAATTAGAAGAAAACTGAAACCTACATTTTTCAGTGTTTGTCTGATTGTATAGATTCAAATGTCAGCATTCACACACCTTAATAAAATAAGATTTTGTAAGAGATGCACTGCATTACTGAAATGTATGTGATATGTTAAGCAAAACTTATTCAGTGCATAAATAACGCACACTCACACAAGGTAACAACCGCAGGGTTCGCCACCATTAAATTCTCATGTAAAACCTCACTAATACACTCCTTCACAGATCATCTAGCTGCGCAAACATCTGATTCTACAACAGCTGGCTCTTTTACACAGAACAGTCTGCTCGATGGCCATGGGAGAAATCACGGGTAAATAATTTTTTTTTTTTTTTTTTAAACGCTGTCATTTACGTAACACACAAAATAAATGATCTTATCACAGAGTGTCCTTCCCAATTCTAACAGTCAATGTTTGCTCCTTATTACATTCTCTAATTCTTCTGCAGAGACACTGATCTAAAAGATACAGCTGTATTACATGCGCAACATCCAATCTAGTGGTTGAGTTTGTAAACAGTCTTGTTGACTCAGCAGTATAGACGGTTCTGGACACATCAGCAGAACACAGAGATCATCATCGCTTTCATTAGGTTGTGCTGCAACTCTTTTTTTCTGCAAATTTAAATATTTTTCAAGGCTTTTAAATCATTGTTCAGCCCTTCACAGCATGCCTCATAAAAGCATCTCTAACTAGGTATGAATTATTTAGCAGATTCTTGTATTTTACATAATACAACAGAGGGTTAACAAAAGGTCATGCTATACTCATGTACTAGAAAATACCCATTTCACATATGGAAAACAGGCCTCAGATAAAGAAACCACAGTTCTTACATAAAATATTGAAACCCTGAGCACAATGAACATTGAAATTCTGGTGTCGATAGCAACAAATTGAATTTTCTATATAGTACCAAATGTGACAATGCAATTTCACTAAGATATTGAAAAATTGTCATTATCTCGATGATATATGTAATATCACTATGGCAGAGAGGTACGATAAATTATATTTATTTTACCTTTTAAGCATCTGTGCATTGCATATTGTTAATCCAAATTTGACCAATCAGATGGTGCCTTGTGTTTTTATACCCACCTCACCATTAGACCAGCCCAAAGATGAACCTACTGCCTAGAGAATAGAGTATTTAATAAAGGGTAATTTATTTTTTTGTATTTAAAATAATAAAGACAAGTGAGTAAAATGACAACAGAGAATAATAATCAGAATATCTTCCCAATGTTTTCAGTCATTTCTAATGTTTTAAATTAGTTTTAAACATTTTGAATTAGATTTAATCAGATTAGATATCTGTCACCTATTTAATTTGGTATGATCTTAACGTATGTATTTATTTATTTATTTAATGTAGGGCAGGTGTTCCCAAGCTTTTCAGCCCATGACTTCTAAAATAGCAATGCCAGTGACTTGTGACTCCCGCTGTCCTCAAAAGTTGCTTACAAAATGTTGATTTGTTGTAACAATATTTATAAGTGATTTTTAAAGGACTATGGGATTGGACAGGGATAGGGCAAAGATGAGTTACAGGCTCCTGACAGCATCTCTTCTGTTATATGACACATGAACCAAATACAATGTTGTTGAAGATGATGCTGGAAAAGCTGTCATGTGAAGAAAGCAATTTTGGAATCACTATTTTGAGTGTTTGTGATGCTGATGAAATTTAGAGCTTAGGAAAAAAAACATTCATGTATGACTATGATCAGATGGTTTCTGTACTGTTTTCTCATTGCTGTCGCTCAGATTGTTTATCCGTGTGCTTATTTTGTTATTGAGAGGAAAGAGAGCAGCACGTTTGCACCTAAACATTGCTCTCATCAGTGTAGAAGGTGTCTGGATGTGCGTTATCAGTATCACTGCTTTTTACTTGTAATCAAAGAATTAAAAAGAACTTCACGGTGAGCATATCCAAGAGAATATCATGAATCAACTGCCCGTTGCTGCCTGAGATTCGTTTAATGGCCAGAGGTGTCGCAATAACAAGGCTTTCTGAATTATTCATTCATTCATTTTCCTTCAGCTTAGTCCCTTTATTCATCAGGGGTCACCACAGCGGAATGAACCGCCAACTTATCCAGCATATGTTTTACACAGCGGATGTCTTTCCAGCTGCAACCCAGTACTGGGAAACATCGATATACACTATGGCCAATTTAGTTTATTCAGTTCACCATATACCCCATGTCTTTGGACTGTGGGGAAACCGGAGCACCCGGAGGAAACTGACGCGAACACGAGGAGAACATGCAAACTCCACACAGAAATGCCAACTGGCCCAGCCGGGACTTCAACCAGCGCCCTTCTTGCTGTGAGGCAACAGTGCTAACCACTGAGCCACCATGTCGCCCTGCTTTCTGAATTATACACAGCACATTTTCAGAATGGTTTTGTCAATTTATTAAATTTATTTAATGATTACGGTGATATATGTGTTTAGTATTTTGGTTAAGACGATCGAGGCATTACAGGCATTTTTTTCCAGGTTAATGGAAAGAAAACATCCAAAATTGTACTTTTTTTCGTACATATATCAAACTTCACAGTTGAATTAATATCCTTGTTTCGAAGATTTTAAGACATAAATGTTTATACATATGGCTGATCATATACGTTTTTCTTTTCAACAGAGAGGCAGAGAGAGAAGAAGAAGATATTGTTTTTTATTTTTTATTTCATTTATTTAATTTTAATTTATTTTTGTATTTATGTATTTATTTATGTATTTACCTACTTATTTAGGCAAACATACTTATTTTATTAATTGTTTTTATAGCTATATATTTTTGCTGTTCGTTTTTTAATTTTTTTTTTATTTTGGAGTGATAGGAAGAGATCCCCAAATCTCCTTAATAAAATCCTTTCACTCTAATGTCAAAAAAACTATTTTTTTTTTTATCCTATTCACAAGCAGTATCCTGTCTTACTTTTTAATACCATGGTAATTTTGCAAAGTGTTTATCGTAATGAATTCCAGAGCGGAACGTTACATTTTGTCTGTTTCTAGCCGGACATGAAAAACAGGCGGTATTTTCAACCTCTTGTAGATGCCTGTCGCCGTAATACTTTCATTTTACCTTTATTTACACATTCTCACGGCGTTGACACTATTCGTGCACACTTGATTTTTATTGTTTACCATGTATCATAACAAATATAACGTGTAATGCCCGACATTTAGTTATCTTATTACTTTGAACAAGCCAACTATCTATGCTCACTTTTCACCAGATTATACATCAGAAATCAATCACTTGTGGTCCGAACACTTCTCATGTCTTCAGTTTGGAGGGATGTTCGTGCTGTTTTGCCCTCGACTGTCTCTGAATTCCCTCTTGACTTCAGTGAAAAGATTGAACGCAGTGTTTTGAAGTGTCTCGAGCTGTCCAGAGATCAGCTGTACAGTGAAGCAGACTGTCCAGTTTCTGCTGAAAGAGCTCAGGTCATCATAGATTACTCCTGGGAGAAGCTCAACACTGGGACATGGAGAGATGTGGACAAAGAATGGAGGAGAGTTTACTCTTATGGCTGCTTGTTCAAAGTTTTAAGTTTATGCCATGGAAATCCATCTCAAAACGTCGCCCAGGAGGCCATTAGGACGTGTGACATGAGTTTGTTAATGGGAGCAGCTATCATGGATAACATTCTGCAAAGACTGGTTGGCATCTTGAGAAATATTAGTAAAACGAAGAGTCCAAACAAAGCAGAGAGGAGCGAAGAGCCATGTTCAAAGGTGAAGTCAGCTCTTAAAGGGATAGTGCTCACAAAATTCAATGTTCTGTCATTATTTACTGACCTTGTTTTTCTAAGGACGTCAATGGTTACAAGTTTCCAGCTTTCTTTAAAACATATTTTTTTCTGTGTTCAAACAGAACAAAACTCAAATTGGTTTGTAACAACCTGTTCGAGTATTGTTCTTCTGTTTGAACACTAAAAAGATGCTTTGAAAAAAGCTGGAATGGTTGCAGATTTACAGCGTTCTTCAAAACATCTTCTTTTGTGTTCAAACTGAAGAAAGAAACTCAAACAGGTTTGTAACACGTGAAGGGTCAGATGACAGAACTTTCAGTTTTGGGTGAACTATTCCTTTAAAGACCGTTTTACAGCTTCTTTACTGATATATAAATATATATAATATGTATTTTTTATTTTTGTATGTTATGCATGTTCACCTTAAAATTAGGTTTATAGATTTTGTTTTATTATTTTATGCAAATATTAATAAACACAACTGTTCTTTGTCAGTTCATGTTTATTAATAATTGCATGTTTATTAATATTTGCATAAAAAAACAATAACTAATATTTATTAATACACTATTAAAACTAAACGTTGTATTCATGAATGTTACAAAATAACATGAACATGAAATATTTTTTCATGCTAATTAATGCAATAGCTTAATTTTGATTTCATTATGTTGTAAAACTGAGTTTGTTGTGTTTTTGCCATTTTGTATTTTATTATTTATTTTGTGTTATTCTATTTAACTTTTAAATTTCTCTTTTTGTTTTAGTATTTTTAATACTTAAACTTTATTTTCAGTTAGTTGCCAATGCAACATTTGTAATTTTAGTTTTCAATTTCATTTAATATTGACATTTTATTTTAGTTTTATCTTAGTTAATTAAACAAATTATAAACTGATTGTCATTTTAGTTCTGAAGTAATCCTATATAATTACAAAGACTGTCAGATCATTTCAATTATCATTGCAAAAAAAGATGTGATAATGTGAAAAATAAAATTGTTATTAATTAAAATTATACACAAACTTACATCTGTTATTGTTTAATAAATATTTAGTTTATAAACAAAAAAATGTTTATCCAAAAACATGCTGTTGTACTGTTTTATCACTGTAACATTATTCAGCTATACACTATTAACTTATAAATCTTCTCTAAAACAGAAAAAGAAATGTGACTGTGAATCCGAGCCTGTATTAAACCCCACTAAGAAAGTTCCCAGGATTCATTGTCCTTCTCTGGAGCACTTCAGATCAGATTTCCTGGATCCTAAAAAGCCAGTGATTTTAGAGGGATTAACTGACCACTGGCCAGCCTTCACTCAGCATCCATGGAGGTACTTACAAAATGTGCTTTATATGGTTTTATCCCTTAAAACATCTGTACACCGCCATACTGTGCATTCTCTCTAAGCATAGACTATTTACGGACTGTCGCCGGCTGCCGGACGGTACCGATTGAAGTGGGATCCAAGTACACAGATGAAGAGTGGTCCCAAAAGCTCATTACAGTGAATGACTTCATAGAGCGCTACATTATAGGAACCGTAAGGAACTGAAATACTGTATTTTTGTTTATCTAAAGTGGCTGTTTTGTCTGTAAAAGCTATTTTAGGTTATTTTCTTCTAGGCGGAGGATGGAGTGGGATATTTGGCTCAGCATCAGCTGTTTGATCAGGTCAGTTACAATTCCATTTGATGCCACTTGACAAGCAGAAACTACACACTTCACCTTTTAACTGCCCCTATTATGCTTTTTCAGATTTTGCCTTTCATTTTGTGTGCAATTTAGATGCTTGTGATTGTAAAGGGTCCGTAAAGTTACAAAGATCAAAGTTTAGGATTAATGGAGTTAGTGGTGCCTAAAAGAAAGAAAAGATCCAGTTTAACTAACCACGGAAAAATGCCACATTTGCTTGATTTCAGTCTATAGTTTTTTATAGTTTTGACCGACCCTGACCCTCAAACACTAGTTGTAGCTGAGGCCTGGAAAAGTTTGTTTCGTGTTGAGAAGATGCTGTTGTGTTCTGCCCTGCCAAAGCAAATCCACTTTTTATGCACTTCTAAAGGATTAACTTGGATTGATAAACCGACAGCATCGTTAGTGTTCATATCACTGTGTTTACAAGTGCTGAGCTGCGTTTGCTTTCTGACACCATGCTTTAAAGGGGCAGTTCACCCCCAAAAAATTATACTGTCATCATTTAGTCATCTTCCACTTGTTTCAAACCAGTTTGAGTTTCTTTCTTCTTTCAAACACAAAACGATATTCTGAAGAATGCCGGAATGCATGGTATTTTTGTTCTTAATATTGATGTCAATGGCAGCATTCTTCAGAACATCTTGTTTTGGGTTCAACCGAAGAAAGAAACTCCAAAAAGTTTGGAACCACTTGAGTTTGAGTAAATGGTGAAGAAATTTAGATTTTTGCGTGAACGTTCCCTTTTAGCAATCATCCAATCACAACATACTTGGATGAGGTTAGAGAGACAGAATTCAGTCCCATTTTTACTCTTACTTGTGTTCATCTTTATGGATATGTTCTTCAAAAGCAAAGTCAAAGAAAATGCACTTTGTGCCAGATGTTCAAAATAAACCAACTGTTAATTTGGTGTGTAGATCCGAAACGTTGAATGAAAACAGCAGGAATTAAAATCCACACCCGGTTATGCAGGGTTCATAAGCACCTCAAAAATATTTACTGGTGTGATGCGAAAACAGCCCTAACAGGAATAATAAATCAGTGCAAAATCCCACATTCAGATTTAAAGCCACTAATAAAAGGCTATATTTTTAACAAATGGCAAGCAGAATGGGATTAGTGCTCAGAAAATAAACTTTTGGAAATCCAGCCTGAAATAGGAAGAAAATCCAACTATTTTTTTAAAACTCAAGACATGATGAGATGTGTTTATAGAAGATGTCGTATCGGACACACAAGACTCACACATGAACATTTACTCAAAGGAGAAGAACCCCCAAAATGTCAATGTTGCAACACAAACCAAACTGTTAAACATATTCTTGTGGAATGCATTATTTGTAATGTTAACAGACAACGATTTTTATCTGGAGAGACTTTAAATGAAATATTTTGAAATGTGAATCCTTCTTATATATTATTATTATTTATGTATTTTATCTTATGTATTATTTATTGCTGTTGGTGACCTTTAATTGATAGAATATTTGTATAATTATAAAAAAGTGATATTTATAAAATGTGCTAAACTTGATCTGTTTTTTGCCATGATATAGCAGAGAAGCTGATATGGCAATAAACTCGAAATTCTCTCTCTCTCTCTGGTGTGAGGCCACAAAAAAATACAAAACATTTTCGAGCAAAAAGCTCTTCCTCATTGCAAAGTTCAACAGCACACCTGCAGCCCAATTACTTAAAGAAACTTGAGTATGAGGAAGAGCTTTCTGCTCAAAAACATTTAGCACTTTCACTTTTTTTGTGGCCTCTTGCATCTTTAAAGACTTTTGAGGTGTTTTTGAACCCTGCGTTAACTGTGTGTGAATTTGTATTCATGCTGTTATGTCAAAACAATTCAGTATTGCTAACGTTGCAACATTGACTGCACGATAGTCCCACGTCATATTTTCATTTCTGATACCCGGTGTCTTGAAAGTATACCATATCAGAAATAAAAGTTCAGAGGCAGGTAGGGAATTTGCATATCTTTGATCACAATGTTAACTATTATGTTGTTTACTTTTGGTTTCATTTATGAATACATTAACACAATGTAGCTGAACAGTGCTTACAGTTTCATGCTTATTTCATTCATGGTTATACAATGGTTATATCCCATTTCTTCAGGGAATTTTTTCATATCTACCCCTTGTAACTCCATTTCAAAAGGCAAGGGGAAGACTAAGAAGTCATAAAAGTGCAAAAGACTTGTAAGAGCCACAAGAAACACTCCAGGGTTTCCTGTTAGAGAATAACTTCCTATTTATAATGTTAGTAGTGCACATAAAGTATAAATTAAATCAAAACTAACCATATAATCTTGTTAGCTCACATTGCTAATTTTGTGGTGTGGTGAACAATTCATCTGTGCATGTCATTAAGAACAAAAAAATTGTTTCTAATCTTTAATTGAAATCTGAAAATGCACTTCCTGGGGTTTTTTTTCCAGTTAAATTCTCAGATTATGTATGTCTTAGGTACTTGGGTTAGCCTCCAACTCTCAGTTTTGACAACAAACAGAAATGGTGAGGAGGAGGTGTCTGTTAGGTTGCAATAACTCTCCCGAAACCTTATTCCCGAACTTTCGAAAGAAATGCCTACTTTACTACATCCAATCAGCTCGCAGTAGAAAAAACAAGCAACACCCACTGTTTTCTCATTTAATGTTCCGTTTCTCTAGGAACAGCGTCACAATATGAAAACAAAACGGTTGCAACTTCCAGTTTATGTGGACTTTAAATAAAAATAAAATAATATTTAAAAAATAAAATGAACACTTTGCTGAAAGGAACTTTTCATTCATTCATTCATTTTCTTTTCGGATTAGTCCCTTTATTAATTGAGGGTCGCCACAGCGGAATGAACCGCCAACTTATCCAGCATAGGTTTTACGCAGCGGATGCCCTTCCAACTGCAACCCATCACTGGAAAACACCCATACACTCCCATTCACACACATACACTACGGACAATTTAGCTTACCCAATTCACCTATACCGGATGTCTTTGGACTTGTGGGGGAAACCGGAGCACCCGGAGGAAACCCCCACGAACACGGGAGAACATGCAAACTCCACACAGAAATGCCAACTGACCCAGCCGAGGCTCGAACCAGCGACCTTTTTGCTGTGAGGCGACAGCGTTACCCACTGTGCCACCACGCTGCCCTGAAAGGTTCTTATGCAAACCAAAAATGGTTCTTCACTGTTAAAAATGAAGGTTAGGGTTTCGCAATGATGGCGTAGAACCATTACGGGTTCCAAAAGGCCCTTTCTACGAATATTGTAACAATCTAAAGATCCTGTTTCCAATGTGAAGAGCTATTTGTTGAATATGAAAAGTGCATGGATTTAATAAAAATATTTTATTTTAGTTTTTACATTTATTTGTAGCATTTGACTTGGACTAATGGATGTAACATCATGCAATAACATTGGCTACCATTTATCGATTTTTCATTCACAGGTTCCAGAGCTGAAAGAAGACATTCGTATCCCAGACTATTGTTGTCTTGGAGAGGGAGATGAGGATGACATTACAATTAATGCCTGGTTTGGGCCTGGAGGGACCGTCTCTCCTCTCCATCAGGATCCTCAGCAGAATTTTTTGGCGCAAGTAAACACTAGCCAAATGGTTCATCTGGCATTTGAAAGGCAAGGCAGTGTGACGGTTCCCCGTTTGATGGCATTATGGCTTTGTTTTTGAATGTCAGGTGGTTGGACGGAAATACATACGGCTTTACAGCCCAGAGGAAACAAAAAATCTGTATCCACACGAGTCACAACTACTCCACAACACCAGTCAGGTAGAAGATGTTGTTTATATATAGTTATTTAAACATACAGTAGACACCAACATTAGAGTACAAATGATAAAAAGTAATAAGGAAAAACAATTAGGCAAGCTTTGAGTTTCAAAATTGAGGAATTTGGTTGTGGATGTTGCATGCAATACTGTTTTAATAATGAAATTACCATGTGCAAATTAATGCCAGATTGACTTGGTGGATATGAAAGTGTGCTTAAATTCTGATTAGTGTTATTTTTAATCTTTTCATACTGTGCTTCAATGTGTATGCAACTCATTAAAATGCATAAAATCTGCCTTTTTACTCCTGTTAGCATAACTTAAAATACAATTTACACTGTACATTGTTGTACATAATAAAAAAAAAAAAAACATGAGTTTGTTTTCCCCCACCAGGTGGAGGTGGAGAATCCAGACATGGTGAAGTTTCCAGATTTCTGTAGAGCCTCTTATGAGGAGTGTGTTCTCTGTCCTGGAGACGTCCTGTTCATTCCACTACAGCACTGGCATTATGTGCGCTCTCTAGAGCTCAGCTTTTCTGTCAGCTTTTGGTGGTCCTGATTTGTACTGAATAAACCATGTGTTCTAGTCTTAATTTCAGTTTTTCACTAGGACCCACTTCTCAACATTAAAGGGCACCTATGATGAAAATCATCTTTTGTAAGCTGTTTGGACAGAACTGTGTGTAGGTATAGTGTGTTTACAGTCATATTGGGGTGATATAAAGAAAATAAGTCTCTTTTTAAAAATTTCCTGACGTTAAAATAGCATCCAAATCCCTCCCATTTTGAGGCCGACCGCAACTTGATGTAGGAGTGCGGTTTCCCCGCCCACAGAATTGATTGACAGCTGGTATTACCATGTCTCTGTAGTAACGCATATAATCATATCAACAAGACAAGACATGCACAAAGCAACCGGGAATAAAAGATCTGTTCAGTTCGCTAGGATCATCAATCATCATCAAATTTGATCAAGAGTGAGTTTTACAAATTTAACAAGTTTTTAAAATAGTGCATGTTCAGCTTTATCACCACAGCCACGTGTCAGTACAATTATAAAAGAAGACGCTTCAAGCCTGGGTTGTGGACGTTAAATCAGGTGTATTTTGTACATTAACATAACGGATACCCATACAGCAGTGGATACTAAAGTGTATCCTGTCACATTTGCCATGCAAAAACAGTGCAAAGCTAAATGCGTGCTCTGTGTGTGTGTATCTGTGTGTGTGTGTGCGCGTGAACTTTGAAACGACATTGTGTGACTCTTTGTTGCAACTCCACAACAAATACATCAAATAATCATTGGGAAAGTTCTTACTGTAATATTTCTCACAAACGTTACGTGAGATCTGCTTCCTTCATGTCTGTTATCTGAGGCAGCCGAGGGCAGAGATTGAGGCACACTGACAGGCACGTGGGAACGGTGGGCGGGGAGGACTAGCATTAAAGGCACAGTCCACCAAAACAGCTACAAGATGCTTAGAGCTAAAAATTACAAACCTCTGAAAGGTATAATAAATAATCTGATGGGTGTTTTGAGCTGAAACTTTATAGACACATTCTGGAGACACAAAAGACATATTAAATTTGGAAAAATGGGTAAACTAGGTGCCCTTTAAATCACTTTTTCAAATTACATGCGCAATACAAGAGTGTAATGTTCTAGTAATGTCATGCTGGTGGCATATAATCTACATTTATCAAATGTAGATGTAACAGTACAGCTCTTTTATTTTCATTAACAAAAAGAGCACTATCTCTGAATAATTTTGCACTGAAATGTAAACGTTGACCATGCATAAAAAAAATACTGCGTGACAATTTAGAATAAGGTTTTAACGTGAACTAACAAAACTATTTCTACAGCATTTGTTAATGTTGATCTTAGAATTTACCAATGCATTCCATTAAATGCCATTCCAGCACATTTTGTTGACTATAAGTTACTTAAGTTAACTACTAATTCTCAAAGTAGACTGTTAAAAATCTGTTGACACTGCTCCACCAACACACATTACTGCACATATTGCTGTATTACTATTACTCATATACGAAACGTGCAATTTGCTGCTGTGCCAAGCTGAAAAATGTTTTGTAGTGTGAAAAGTAAATATATTAACCAATGAAACCTTATTGTAAAATGTGACCAATTCTTCAAAATTGGAATTTTATGACATACATTTTTCCTTTTAAATGAAAGCATCACTAAAAATGTGTTACTAGTTCCACCACCAGAAGTGTGTGTATGAACAAATACTGTGTGGTCACCCTACATTTAGTTGATTATTATGTTTATAATAACTTTGACTATTAAAAGCTATTAGTTACTAGTTGATTAAAGTTATTATTAACTAATAAAATTATGGTAACTAATAACATTAACTTTTCTGAATTTGATTGTAAAGCAATAATGTGCACATTTTGTAAAGCTGCTTTGAAAAAAAAAAAGTATTGTGAAAAGCGCTATACTCTAATAAAAATACTCAAATTGAATTTCAACATTTCAGTTCAAAAACAGAGATTGTTTCAACCCCTGAACAACCCTGGGAGAAAATGTCATTAATCATTATGAATGACTGGACTGCACACACTTATTCTTCACCATTTTCTGTATTTATTAGAATAGGAGGATCCCACGCTAACTTGACTTGATAAAAGAAAACCCTGTAACCAATCGTTTTTCCTTCAACACCCATCTTTTCTAACTTAATATCTCATCTTTCCATACCATATGATAAACCTTTTCCATCTAAATTTTCTGCTGTACCAAGCTGATAAATGATTTGTCGTGGTTTTTTTTATTATTTATTTATTTAGCATCCTAAGGATTGGTAATCAAGTCCTGTTAAAATGTTCCCTCTAGTACAAATGCTAAATAAATTTTAATTATATGACGTAAAAAGGTTTACAACTACCCTAGAGTTAAACAGTTTTACCTTTTCTTTTTTTAAACCATTCAGCTAATCTGGATTCCCATGTCAACTTTTCATTTTTCCCCATCGGTCTTAGTACACTGTAACTACAGAGTCAAGCTATAAATAGGAAAATTATCAAAACTTTTTTTTTTTCCTCATGCAAGATGCTAATAGTCTAATCTAATTGAGTGATTTATGCTAAGCTAAGCTAAAAGAGCTCCTGCCAGTCTCTAAGATCAGCTGAATGGATTCAAAAATGGTAAAACTCAACTGTTTAACCCTAAGGGAGTTATAAAATAATAATAAGTGTAGTTACTTTAAATCCTAATTTCAAAGAAAGCATTACTTTTTTTTCTGCTTGCACAAGTCTCTACTAGTTCCACATATATGAACAGAGCTGAGTGGTCACCCACCCACATTTAGTTGCAACACTTTGATCAAACTCGAGGAAGCATCTCATTTACAAATTTAGAAAAATTATTAAGCAATAGTATTAAGCAATTCTTTATTTTTACAACTGAATGCTAAAACAACGTGCTTCTCGAAACACTTTGCTATCACTTTATTTTAATGGTTCCTATTGCACATTTTGTTGACTATAAGTTAACTACATGCCAACTAATTCTCAGACTATTAGTAGATAGTTAAAAATCTGCTGACAATGATTCTCCAACACACATTACTACACATATTACCATATTACTATTACTAATATATGAAATTTTCCAAATACTTACACGAACCCTACTTTAACCCCAAGCTTACAGTTTACTAATATTCTAATGAGTCTAAAAATAGTAGACTAGGGACCATCAAATCAAAGTGATACCAAAACCTTTTTAATCTTAGCAACTGTACAAAATGTGCCGATTAATTTTTAAATAAATTTGAATAACATTTAAATGAAAATGAATTACAATAAAAATAAAAATAATGTGAAATTAAGCAACAAACCTTTTCAGTATATATATTTTAATAATAGAAAAATATAACAAACAATATTGAACTCTTAAGAAAAAAGCACTTGTAAAAATCCCCAAAGGCCAGCAGTAACATTGAATCAGCTACACTCGTCTTGACCGGCGTGTGTGGGTGGGTGCAGTGTTCTCTTTGGATGAAGAAGGCAAGTTTTGTGAACTCTGTGACTGGGGTTGCTGCATTTCTGCAAATAAGAAGAAACATCTGTGTACTTCATATTAAGGCAAATTTACGATGATGCATGGAGATTTTCTCATAAAATAATAGCACAAACTCACACAAATTCAGGCTGCAAATTATATGAAAAAAAATCATTGTAGTGATAATAGTATATGTGATATTCATATCACTGAGAGGTGTGATAGATACAATTTTATTATTGTGTCTATAGTATTTAGGTGTATTTGTACCATTTGTAAATTTGACCAATCAGATGGGGTCTTACTATCGTTATACCCGCCTCCCCAGTAGGTGCTGTTATGCTATTGGCTAGACTGGCCCAAAGGTGAACCTGGTGTCTCAGAGCAGAGAGCTGAAAATAAATACTAATAACAGGACTAGAGACAAGTGATGAAAATGTCAACAGCAAATAAGAATGAGAATATCTGCTGAGATTTTTAAACACGCATAGTGTTTTAAAGTCTAAATGTTACTAACCTACCCAAGAAGTCAGCTGTTATACTGTGCTAACAGCAAAATAACACACACACATATGTGGTGGCAGCACACACTATGTCATTTAAAAAGATCACATGAAATTCTATTCAGCTTATTCAACTGTGATGGCTCATATATTTTATTGCAAGACAAACTAGATTGGGACAGCTAATGTTTAATCTGTAATCAGTATTAGTAATATACATTGAATCTTAAAGTCAGCATAAAAGGAAGTTAAGTTTGTCCATTTTCTCTATATTGACACATTCAATTGAAATGGTTTCTGAAATGAGAATAAAATGTAGGGCAGTGCATTTCACAGTTTGGGAAATGATTGGATCATTGGAAGACAAAATGGTGTTGCTGACAAAATAGAGGAAGATTTGAATGCCAGTTTGTACATTTGTGGAGTATTATTGTCCACCATAATCACCATCGGCATGCAACCTCTGGCGCAGAATGTTTTCAAATATCCGTTGATGACAAAATGGAGGAGCAAAATTTTACAGACAAAATCAGATTAAATTCATTACAACCGCTGCCTCCCATGAAGGCAGGGCAGAAACGAGTCACTGCACTGTTAGCCTCGCCCTAAAGCACTGACAGCACCACCCTAAACCACTGATAGTTCCAGTCTAAAGAACTAATAGCCTCGCCCTAATGCACTAACAGCCCCATCCTAATGCACTGATAGCCCCGCCCTAAAAGCATTCCATGTGACCAGAAGTGAAGAAAAATCATTTCAAGGGGGAAGGTCATGTTTGGTATTTGATTAAAGATTATGAGGGCAACATACATTTTTACAAAATAATGAACTGCACAGATACATTGTTTATAGCAAACATATACATATAAAAATATGAAGAGTAAATTAAAATTTTATGCCAACTTTTATAAGTAAATTGCATAAAATAGAATGGTGCTTGTGTTGACAGACAGACACACATCTTAACTGGTTTGGTAATGAGACCCATATTTTCCCTGGTCATTATCATTTATCATTTTCTTCATATAAAAGGAAAAAATATATTTTTTTAAGTTGTTTAGACAACTGAATCGTTTTAGGTTCAATCCACTTACATTTTTTAAAACAATTAAGTTAACTTAATCGATTTGTGTTGGGACAGCATGAATGAATTGTGTGTTTTTAACAGTGCAGTTATTTAAGTGAAAGCAACTCATGTAGCGCATTACAATTCTGACACAGTAATATTGTAAAGTGAGGGATTACTTTTAAATAACAGCAATGGCGTAGTTTTGCTCTTGACATTGGTGGGGACACCAACCCCACTTTGATACATTTAATACGTTAATACTAGCAATACAATTCATTTATTCCTTTCATTCCTTTAACATTACACTATTCCTTAATTGCTTAATTACACTATTCCTAACCGCAGATAGAGGTTAAACTTCTGTTTATTTTAGCCATAATGCAAATGATACAATCTTTCTTTGAAAAAAGCTCCTTGATGTCCGCCTTTTCCCTTTTTGTGCCATCCTCACTTCAGTGTCACTCACCTCACACACCTTATTCTTGCAAGGGAAAATTCCTCCACAGTTCAATCTGAACTTAGCTACAGCCTCTCACATGACAGCAGGGAAAGGCACAGCCTATCACGGTGTTTGTATGTGTTTAGGGGCAGTATGACTCGAGTAGAGAACGTGATTTAAGCCTTTCTGCATGTCTAGGTTAATGTTGATTTTTGTTTAAGTGAATTAAAATTATTGGTGGGGACATTTCAATAGTTGGTGGATATTGGTGGGGACACGTCCCCTCCATCCATGCCAATTCTATGCCCCTGAATAACAGTAACAAGTAATCTAAATCTTCAGTGTATTATAGTTTGGAAGTAATTTACACAACACTGTACAGCAGTTTCTGTTCTTGCTTCCTGGCATGTGGCCATTTGTTACAAGACGACAAGCTTTTAGTATGATTCACTGCAGCATGCCATCACTGTATTATTACAGTGTCATGTTATGGCTGTGCATTTAAAAAGGGCAATTCCTCTGTTGTCGTTTCCTTGTGTTTTTACGCACACAAGTGACAATTCTCTGTAAACCAATAGCATTCAGCTGTGAGTCTAGCTCATCCCTTTTGGTACTGTACTATTGTGCTAGGTACCCCTACGAAAGGGGGCCAAAAAAGTGGTATGATGCAGTTCGCTATTTTGGTACCTTTGACAATGGAAATGAACATGAATGTGTACCATACAGTACTGAACCATACCACTCAGTCGAAATGAGCCATTAATGAAAACAGCTCACCTGGAATCTCATGAGGCCAGAAATCATTGCATGCAGGGCAATGAGGGTCACTGCGCGCTCTGAAATATCGAGCGACACAGGGAAGGTGCACCTTGATTCCACATAACGGATTTTCACATACCTGGCACTGAAAGGAAAGCATTTTGTTAAGTGTGTAACTTCTGTGTCACTAGTTCTGTGGAAATACTATCTCAGTGAATGTAGTGTAAGTTACAATA
>CAIGQV010017699.1:488169-506829 GCA_903798115.1 Danio jaintianensis | reverse complement strand
CAATAGTACATTAAGCAAAAAACTGTATAAAATAATAACAATCACTCTGGGTGTGCTGTTCCTTTAAAAATCAAATAATCTTTTGGCAGTTTTTTTTGTCATATATGAAGGTTCATGATCTTTACTCATGTGCATGTCGTTCATTACCTGTAGGGCGATGTTGTGGCACACGTAACACACTTTGATCAAGTCCTGGTATATTGTACGCATATATGGCTCCATTTCCACAATGCAGCGAACACTTAGAGTGTACTCACCATCTTGCTAATGCAGAATAAAGCAGAACAGTGAGTTGTTTCTAACCTTAAATATCAACATAATAGAAACTGTAACACATATACAGTTCAAAATTGTTAGCTCTCCTCTGAAACTGTAATTCTTCTTCAAATTCTGTAACTGTAATTCTTCTCTTCCCAAGTGCTGTTTTTTTAACATGTTTAAACATAATAGTTTTAACAACTATTTTCTAATAACTAACTTCATTTGTCTTTGCCATGATGAAAGTTCATAATATTTTTCTAGTTATTTTGCAAGACACTAGTATTCAGCTAAAAGTCCATTTAAAGGCTTAACTTGTTTAATTAAGTTAACTAGGCAAGTTAGGCCAATTAGGCAAATCATTGGACAACAGCGGTTTGTTCTGCAGCCAATCAAAAAATATAGAATTCTTTAAAGGGGACAGTAGTATTTGCTTTTAAAAATGCTCAAACAAATGTTAAAACTGATTTTATTTCAGACAAACTAAAGATCACTTGGAAAATATTTGAAACAGAATAAAACATTTTACAGCAGGGCTAATAATTTTGCCTTCAACGGTCCATGCATGCATGTATGTATATGAGTGTATTTAATAAAAGATCTATAAAATATACAAATTAATGATAATAATAACAACGTATACCTCTTTTAACCATTTGTCTTGTACAAATTTATTCAAGACTAGTTCTGCTTCTTTTTTCTTTAATTTCTTTGATATCAGTCTGTCGGCAGAATTTAGAATTTCTGTGGATGAGGCAGAACCAGAATCAGACTCCACAATCAGGTCCATCTGAATAAAGACAAAACAGGAAAGCATTAGAAACTGTTTATAGAAAATGGCTAAAGAGTTGGAATAATATGTTTTTTTAAATGTTTTTAAAAGATGCTTGTTTACTATTTAAATATATTTTAAAATGTCATCTATTTCTGTGATGGCAGCGCTAAATTTATTCAAGTGATACTGGAATAATGAATTGATCATTCAGAAGCCGTTCTAATATCAGACTCAAATTCCCACACTTCACTGCAGATTGGTCAGACAAAATATATTATCCATCCAAAAATGTCTTTTGTGAACTTAAATAATAAATTTATAATCAGCAGTTAAAAATGAATTGTAAAAAAATGATATACTGTGAAAAATGAGTTGTTCGAATTTATTAAAATTATTTTTAATGATATATATTAGAATAGGGACAAAAGTCTGGAAACAGATTTTTCAAGCTGTTGTCTCTCTCCCCATACTTTCTACTTAACTAGAAAACACTCCTAACAGCAAAATCTATTACATAGATTTACTTAAATAGTTAATTTGATTAAACAGCAACAGACATTTCTGCTGCTTTTTTACTTTAATGAACAGAAAGTCAATAAAATATAATTAAATTTAAAATCTTTTGTGGTACATTTACTGTGACTTGATTTAATTTGTTTTTGATGAATTAAAACAAATATATAAATTTCAAATAAAAAAGAAACCTTAGCCCAAAGTGTATCATGTATTCTAGAGAAACATTAGTGTCTATTATACGTTCTTAACATTGAGAGTACTAATCATAATAATACTGAACAGCAAATTAGTATTAGAATAATTGTTGATGGATCTTGTAATACTGAAGGCTGAATGAATTTCTTTTTTCATCTGCATCACAAAAATAAATAGCATATATTCAATACATAATAATATTTCACATTTGACACATATTATAAGCATTTACTATTTTCCTGAACAACTCCAGTTCGTTCTCTGCATAATCAGCAGCCATTCGGGTAATGTCTGTCTCTGCCATATTGACCTAAACAACAGATCAAAACCATTTAATTTCGGTTTTAACGTGAACAAAATATATCAAACACATATGTAATTTTACTATCATATATTAATATAAATATTATATATTAATATAGTATTTAAAAACAAAAATCTAAAATAATATCACATTTACTGAATAGACACATGAATGTATTTTAGATTCAACAAACCAAAACAAAATGTTCCTGGCCATCCTCCTCTGACATCCCTTTACGGATGTGCATAAAGAGGGGCTGAAGGTGAGTGTTGACAACATTGATGAAATCATCTATTTTTTCATGCCCTAGAAATACAACACAGAAACAGAATTTAAAGGGGTCACTCATATATACAGTAGCTGATATTCAGTTTGCAGCTATATGGCACAGAAACAACATAAAAATCCTTTAGCTTTTAGATATATTTCCCCCCACAATTATTAGAATATAGAGAATTCCAGTGGTTAAATAGTGATGGTTATGGGATACAAATTAGCTCTGCAAATTAGTATCATTCATTTGTTCGCTTTTGGAATCTGATAAAGAGCTTTTGTATCCAGAAACTGTGATGGACGACAGTCAAGTGGGTTACAACTCAGACACATTAAGCCAGCGTTTCTCAAATGGATGTGTGAATTTATATTGTATTTATTAACGAAGTCATATTATGTCACGACATTGAAGATAATGCCATTGTGTAAATTAAAAAATGAACGTTCTGAAGTGAAACAAAGAAAAAATGCCGATCGTTGGGGTGCAAGGGATTGAGAAATACTGTATTAAAGGGATAGTTCACCCAAAATATGAAAATTCTGTCATCACTTAAAGGGGTGGTTCAGAGTGTATTTTTAAGGCTTTGTTGTGTTTATGGGGTGCTAAGCAATGTGTGCTCATGCTTCATTTGTAGAAAATCACGTTATTTTTTTCATATATCTTAGTTTGATTATATAAAGCTACTCAGCTAACATTAAAATGACTGTCATATTTCCTAGTTCCTCTGAAAGGCCTGCCCTCAAGAGGCTCTGATTGGTCAGCTAACATAACGTGCTGTGATTCGCAGATCAGCTCCACATCACCAGGAAGCATCTCTGTTATAACATTACAGCGCCTCTGGCCACCCCTCTTCACTGCGCGGGGTGTATGTGCGTAACCTGAAGGGTTTATGACATCATTAACCCGGATGTATTTTGTTGTAGTACCCAAACTTTGTTCACTGTAGGCTTCGCTAAGCTAACTCTGTAAAAGCCTTTACATTGAACTTTGAGCATCTTAGATTCAGAGATGTTGTTTATGTTCACACAGCTACATTACACATGAACTAAAGTTTAAAATATGATATCGTAGTGGACCACCCCTTTAATCACCTTTCACTTGTTCCAAACCAGTTTGAGTTTTTGTTTTTCCTACTATGGAAGTCAATAGTTACAGGTTTCCAACATTATTCAAAATGTCTACTTTTGTGTACAACCAAACAAAAAACTCTAACTTGTGTGGAACCAGTAAAAGGTGAGTAAATGATGACAGTATTTTCATTTCTGGGTGAACTCTATGTCTTTAAGCAGCGTGAGTGTTTTCTTCATACCTCCATGAAGCTCGCAGCACTTCTTGTGGAGCGCTCCAGCCTGAGCTGCACTGATGATGCCGTTGGTCATCATGTTCTGCAGAAAGAGCCTGTGTCCGTCGCCCATCTGTCTAGACATGACTGCTAGATGTCCTCTTCAGCTGGAAAACACATTTGCACATAAACTAAAATTCTCAAACTCAGGCAGACACGAGCTCAAGTCATCATGAAAAGAGTAAACCTGCATGATATTTCGACATAAAACCTTTTGACTTTTATTGACATTTTAGTAGTTTGAAATAATATAACGTATAAGAAATAATATAGAGAGAAATAAACCTGTAAAATAACAGAAACTGTACTGGCAGTTTATTACAAGGTTTTTGCAGCATAATATACAACACCAACCCAGACAATATAGCACTTTAAACTATTACTAATGTTCATAAAAGTCACTTTTTCCAACCTTTTAAGGTTAAAAGTGGTCAGAAGAAAGATCAAGATCTCATAATGCGACTCAAAAGCAGAAATAATAATAAAAATAAAAACATGAATCACAAAATATGGAAAACTGGACTATAGTAAAGCACTTGAATTGATCTGCTGTGGTAACACAACACCATTGGGAATATAAACAAATTATCAAATACACTGTTTTCTACAACTATATGGCATGTTATTTACCACTACAATACACCACAGTTTACTGTCGTAAAAGCTAAAGTATACTAACGTTACAGTATTTATTAGTTATCAGTCGACCAGTAAAATGTTGCATTCGTTAACAAAGACTTGTATTTAAATACTATAATATATAATATTCTTCACTATAGTTCGGTTCAAAAACAATGTAGTATTTTCTAAAATAAAAATAATGCTTTACATGTACTATATTTTCATGTGGTAACGTTGGTAACTCAATGCGAAATTCTACATAAAAAAAAGCGACCGAACACTCAAAGAGAGACGTAAATATTTTCGGTGAAGCGACGTTTGTTTCTCATATACAAACCTGTGTTTTCAATTGTACCGCCGAGTCAATACGTGTAATATTCGCGGGTTCCCAACCTCCCACTAGAAACAACACTTCCGGCCACGTGGTTTGCGTTCTTCTTCTGCTTTGAGTCTTCTATGGCAGATGGCATCCTTTTTGTTGCATTACTGCCCCTTCTGTTCATATGCTTTGTAAAAATACAAAGTAAATAAAACAATAAAAAATAATACATTTAGTCTCACAATTATTTACTTTTAACTAAATTTGCATTATTCATTTTAATCTAAATGTTTTTTTTAGCTATTTGTAAGTAATTATGCATTAATTAAATTAAAACTAAATAGTTTATTACTTATAACTAAAAACTGCTGTTCATTTACTCAAACGCCATTGAAGATGTAGGTTAGACTACTTTTTTCTTCAGAATATTACAGAAGATTTTTAGCTGTATATATATATATATATATATATATATATAAAACCAACAGGCTGCACGGTGGCGCAGTGGGTAGCACTTTCGCCTCACAGCAAGAAGGTCAGTGGTTCGAGCCTTAGCTGGGTGTGGAGTTTGCATGTTCTCCCCGTGTTGGTGGGGTTTCCTCCGGGTGCTCCGGTTTCCCCCACAAGTCCAAAGACATGCAGTACAGGTGAATTGGGTAGGCTAAATTGTCCGTAGTGTATCTGTGTGAATAAGTGTGTATGGATGTTTCCCAGTGATGGGTTGCAGCTGGAAGGGCATCCGCTGCGTAAAACATATGGTGGATAAGTTGGCGGTTCATCCCGCTGTGGCGACCCCAGATTAATAAAGGGACCAAGCCGAAAAGAAAATGAATGAATGAACCGATAAAAGAGGAAATAAACAAAATAAAACCAAAAATATATGTTAAAATATTTTTTATCTAGTTGAACTAGTGTCAAATCTTAAAATAACTGAAATCAGACACAGATAAATTAATAAAAACTAGGATAAAACTGGATAAAAAAAACTAATGAAAAGACAAAAAAGACAAATTCAACGTAAAATTATAGCAAAAACAGAAAACATAAAGATAAAAAACAACTACATTATCTCATTTGTACTGCTGAAAAGAGTGTTGAAGACAATAGAAACTAGCCTAGATTCATATGTAGCTATAAAGAAGAGAAACAGGTCATTGTAAAAAAAAAAGTTCTCTGAAATGCAGTCTCGTTTTACACTTCCATTTTTTGGGAGCCTTGTGCTTTCGGATGGTTTCCTTTTGCGCTTGACTAGCTCACAAACAGGCTGTACCGCAGACTACAGTATGACGGCTTTCCGTGGAATTCTGCTTTCCCTTTTTTTCTGAGTGCGTGCACAGAGCAGGTTAGAGATCAGTGTGAGCGTGAGATCAGTGCGTGTGTCTGAGAGAAAAGCGCGGGCGCGAGCAGGTCGGGAGTCAGTGGAACAGCAGCTCGTCCGCGTGTCTTCCAGGAAAGTTCGATACGCCCTTTTTTGATAAAGTTCAATGTTTCGTTTGTGAATAGGGAAGCAACCAGTAGACTGAAATTTCCACTGTTTGAACTGCTTGTCTGGACTTCTTGTGTAGCCGTTTCGTGACGCAAACCGAAGTTGGTCTACAGAGAAGCAAATTCAGTTTTTGTTTGTTTTACTTCGCGAACGAGGAAACATATAGGTGCAGTTAAAATATATATTGTGCTGAATTTTGAGTCTATAACCGTTTGGTGGTGTGATTTATTTTCGGAATTATTTGTGTTTTTATGCAGGATATAGGATGTCTTCCTTGTTTTTTCTTTGCCAGATCATCCTCACACTTGTCTGCCAAGCACTTTGTTACGGTAAACGTTTCTTTATTTAACATTTATTTATTTATTAAATTTTCTGTTGCTATATTTATTATATTAGATGTCATTAGGTATAAGTTGATATATGTTGTTATCAGTATTACATTAGTATCAAATCTCTGTGGACTTGTTATGTCTTATAGTTTTAGTGAAGAAAAAAGCATTAGCCTACCGATCTACTCAGATGCTATTTATAATATTATTCACTCATTATTTACCATTATGATTTATAACGAATTTAAAAAAAGATCTGGTGGTTTTGATGACACATTTGCCAGTCATCTGAAATGTTTCCAGATACACATGCACGTCTGCGAGATTTGGCCTATTTTAAAGATCATTTGGTCCGCAAAACATCTGCTGTGTTCAAAAGTCTGATAAATGTCTATTAAAGGTCTGATGATTGAACGAATCTTAAATAAGCGACATGTTCTAAATGTCTATTTCATTCATTCATTCATTTTCTTTTCGGCTTAGTCCCTTTATTAATCTGGGGTCGCCACAGCGGGATGAACCGCCAACTTATCCAGCATATGTTTTACTCAGCGGATGCCCTGCTGCAACCCATCACTGGGAAACATTCATACACACTCATTCACACACTTACACTACGGACAATTTTAGCTTACCCAATTCACCTGTACCGCATGTCTTTGGACTTGTGGGGGAAACCGGAGCACCCGGAGGAAACCCACGCGAACACGGGGAGAACATGCAAACTCCACACAGAAACGCCCACTGACCCAGCCGAGGCTCGAACCAGCAACCTTCTTGCTGTGAGGCGAACGTGCTACCCACTGCGCCACTGCGTCGCCCTAAATGTCTATTTAACTTTTGGAAATAGACGTCTAATAGACGTTTTCCAGATGAGCAAGCACTGTAAAAATATCTTCCACATGTAAACACAAACATCAAATAGACGTCTCTGTGATGTATACTTTATGTGTGCTATCAGGGAATTTCATACGCTGCATGTTTTTAACCCTTTCCATCATTTACCCAAAACAACTATTCAAAAAATGGCTGTTCAAAACAACTACTTTCATCATGTGTGGTAGCCTACTCATTTTATTCTATCTTGTATTTCCCGTCTCTGAATTCTCTTCAGATCCCATTGAGGACTTGAATTGTTTGAATGACTATGAGGCAGAAATGACATGCAGTTTCCCTTCTGAAAGTGTCAGAAGTTGCTCTGGATATAAGCTGAACATCACACAAAAACTAGTATACGAGTGAGTGTTTGTACTTGCCTGTTGTTCTTCTGTAACTATTAATACTGTGCTGATTATTTAGCAATACATTCACATGCTTTTCTTCCAGGATTAATAGGTATACATGCATCTTTGAGAGAAGTCATCACAATGCCATTTGTGAATGCAAAATTGAAGTGCAAGGCTTTATTACAGAAGAGATCTTCTCCACTACACTTCTGGAGGGAACAAAGGTTTTATTAAAAAAGGAATTCAAGACTGTAGATTATAGTGAGTATAAATGCTTTTTTAGCCTTTTATAGAAATAGACGCAATTGTTTAATAGACACCTTTAAAATGTGTTTTCTTTTTCTGCAGTCAAACCAAAACCTCCAGTGTTATTTGTGGAGAAGACAGAAAATGGAAACTTTCATGTCACCTGGGATGATAACTATAAGGAAGAAAATGTCTTTACAGATAATTTAAGTATAAATCTGACCTATGGGATCAAAGGAGAAAAGGAAATAGTAAGGGAGCTGGTATATAGATGATATTAAACATTTTTTGTACATTTCTCATAAATAAATTAAAAACAAACATTGTCCATACAGATTTCCAGAAAGGTGGCAAACACTGTTGGATTCTATGATATTGTGGGCAGTAATCTCCAGCCAAAAACTGAATACATTCTGACAGCAAAAATGAGCTCGGACTACAATGATGAGAAGATATATAGTGATCAGAGTGAAGCAGTTGATTTTACCACTGGTAAGTAAATCTATTTATCTGAAACTTTTAAAATCATAAAGTATGTAACAATTACTGCTAAATTAAAAAAAAAGAATGGACCAGGGCTCTACTGTGGAGCGGTGTTACAGTATTACAGTAAAATAATTATTAGTTTTGTAACAGTTCTGCCAGTTTCATTGATCTGCACGAGTGGTCCGATATACCCACTCACTTTTACAGCGGCACTGGTTCCAGAAGATTTTTACTCATAATTTTTTTTCCAAATTATATATATATTTCACCCATTTGAAAATGTGTTTCAATGTTTTTGGAAATAGGATTTTAAGCGCAACAGCAGATGTTCCTTGCAGAAAGCATACATCTGATGGACACTTATTCTGGAATCTGTTGTATGGTTAACTATAATGGTTAAATGTGACATATAATTGGTTTTGGGTATTTCTAATTGCAATTTTAGGTCCTAGTCATCTGTTATTTGCTCCAGAGCAAACAGATTTGACTGTAGTATTACATTTTATAATTTTGTATGCATTAGGCTTAATGCTATATAAAACACGGCCATTGTTCTTCTTAGTGATTTGCTCAGAATTGTTATATTGTGGTTTGTTAAATGTTATTGTTCAATAAAGGTTATTGAAGTATTTTATTAAATAATAATGTACTTTGTGTTGGAAAATGGTGAGTGTTTGTAGTGATTGACAGTTCAAGTTATATTATTCCACCATTTGATGGCAACAGAGACTGTATAATGATAAGTCATAAAGGAAATTTTTAAGGAGAGCAATTCTCCTTATTTGTTGTAAGGAGACGTTGATTTTCTCAGCAGACACTTTAAAATAATACTAAATAAATACTAAACTAGATAAATCTTGCTTCAAGCTATTCTCTCTCTTTTGTATTACTGTATGTAGATATAGGAGTTTAGTGTTTGCTTTGCTTTGGCTTTTATGGGGTTAATTCCCAGATGTGGTAGAGTAATACAGACAGAACTATTGATTTATTAATTTAGATTTGTGTCATTTAGCCTTATAATCCTAATTTGTGAGCAATATTCTCTTTGTCATCACCAAGACATTACAATTATCTACATGATGCAATTAAATAAAGAATTCAGAAACTTTTCTAAAGTGCTCAGCTGATAATACAGTCTATTTCAGATAAGGTTTTGACTTCTGGAACTTGACTGCTGCTCTTTTTCCATGATCATGGAGAACATTTGGATATAGCACGTTAGATTGCAGGAACTGACTGTGTACTCGTTATTAACGCGAATCAATTTGTATGTGTTCCACAGCATCATTACCAAATGAAATAGTCAAATTGGTGGTTCCACCATTGTGCATTGGTTTACTCATCATCATTTGTGTGATCTTCATCTGTGTTTTGAGGTAAGACTTGTCTTGCCATCACTCTGCATTTAGCCTTTTCACTATGCCTTTACGCAACCTTGACACACTTCCTTATTACAGAATGAAGTCAAATTGGTGGGATAAGATCGCCAAGCCAACAATAAAAAACAATTTTGGAGATAAGAAGGTGAAAAAACTATCAATACATGTTATATTTGATCATAATGTGAATCATACTAACTCCTCATTTTTCCTTCATGTTTCATAGGGTCATGTTTTGCCTACTTCCTTCAAGGCAGTCTCCCCAATCCACGTTGAGGTTCTAAAACTAGACTTCGAGGAGGAAAAGAAATTGTATGTTATTTTATTTATATACTGTAATCATGCTTAGTGTCATTCTATGTCTTATTATTAATAATACCTCAACATGTCTGTTTTTCTACAGGATCTCACCATTATGTGTAAACCCAAACAACGAGAGAAGTTCCCACAGTGTTGAATCATCGGCAGGGGATTATGGCCAGGCCGTCTGTGATTCTGGTAGCAACCCGGTGCAAGATATCCGATCACAAATTGAACTTGCAATGGCTAAAGATTTCTTACGGTTGACAAAGAACACACCAACCAACCAATTCACTGAGATGCCATACAACAGTGTTGAATCTTCTTCGAAAGAAAGAAATCAGGCTAACAGAGATTCGGGCAATTGCTCGGGTTCATCGGTTTTCAGCAACAAGTCATATTTGGAAGGATCCACTGATGATTCTTCATTTTTGGACCTGAGCTGTGATCATTCCAATGACAGGAAAGTCTCAGACTCCATATTTAAGCAGGAAAACTCCATTGATATCATTAAGAGCCCGCACAACTTTCCTGCCGATCACACTCTGGATGAAGGATATCAGGCTTTCAGTGCTGTTGTGGAAAAGCGAAATGATGTAGATGGTTGTGTGAAACATTCCTCTGATGTTGATGCAGATGACAAGGTGATCAGACAAAATCTAATCACCAGTGCCAATCCACTGTATCCTCCTCTGTTTCATCATGATAGCACGATTGCAAGGGATGATCCCTATAAAGCTTTTCAAGACGTATCAAAAAACACAGGAGGACAATGGGCCACGAGCATCAGCACTGAGCAAACACTAAATGAATGTGGAGCTCTGAAATTCCCCCACATCGCCGGCCAAATAGCCCCATTACAGAACACTGCTTGGGCCTTTTTGAATATCCCACCGGCTATTGAAGTAGACTTTTCATATCACGCTGTCTAACTGTGTTGCACATAAGTAAAACATTTCATTATTTTTGCATATAACCTCTAGAGTCACAATGAATCATCCTCCAATGTTCCAAACCACAGATCCTCTTTGTGGTGGATAACGTTTGTCCAAGCGTCTCAGGCCACAGGGGGAGCTAGCACAATGAATCATTCATTTGGAAGTTTTACTGGAATTATGCAAATGCTCATTATTTGTTTAGAGGCAAGACTTAAAGATTAGGTTTCACTATTTTAACACTGATGATTTTGAACAGACTTCCCAGCAAGCTCCGTGATGTCATAACCACATCAAGCATGACGTCAAAAGTGCAAATCGATTTGATGTCAAAACCTTGATGTTGACACATTGATGACTTTTTGACCACCAAAATAATGATACAGAAAGTATTATAATCTAAGAGAAGTTTTATTCATCTGAAAGCTTGAATTTCACATTTACATGGGATTTTGTATCCCTGCAAAGCATGTAAACTACCTTGATGTCAAAAAGACATCATCTTTGGCATAAAAATATCAATTACAGGACAGTCCTGTTTTTTTCACATCAATGTTAGATGTCAGTTTGATGTCATTTTGACTCATTTTGACTTGATTTCAAATTGATTTGAATTTTTGATGTTGTTTTGACATCAAGGTGCCTGCTGGGTTACCTAGAGGGCATGTAATACTAAACTTGGCTTTTTTTTTCTTTGCATATTTACATTTGCAAATGCTAATTTTAAATCCATTACCACAAGGCCAATGTTTTTTTTATTCTGTTTAAATATGCTGTAAAAACAAAAGATATGTTTAACTGTTTGCTTATAATGTTTGACTTTTGATCTTTATGGTTGCACACTCCTTTAAAAGTACCATTAGTACCAAAGATATTTTGTTTTATGACTATATCTTTGTTTACAATTTTGGGTTGCAGTATTTCAGCAACTTAACCCTTTATAGAGCACTCATTAAAATACTTGGTGGAAAAACCCTGGAGTGTTAGTGGGGGTTATACCAAGATTTTTTTTACTTTTTAAATTGCTGTTGAAAGAAAATATATTTTTCAACATATTTTTAAACTTTATAGTTTTAATAACCAATTTCTTTCTTTGTCTTTGCAATGATGACAGTATATAATATTTGACTAGTTATTTTGCAAGATACTAGCATTCAGATTAAAGTGCCATTTAAAGGCTATTTAGGCAATTTAAATGCAATTTGGGCTAATTAGGCAAGTTATTGGACAACAGTGGTTTGTTCTGTAGCCAATCGAAAAAAAAAAAACCAAAGAGAGCTAATAATATTGACCTTAACGATGTTTTATTTTTTTTGTAAAAACTGCTTTATTCCAGCCAAACCAAAAGCAATAAGATTTTCTCCAGTAAAAATACTTGAAAAAGAATTTAAATGTCACAGGAGGGCTAATAATTTGCATTTAACCATATATATATATATATAGAGAGAGAGAGAGAGAGAGAGTATACTTCTTCTTGCCATTTGTATATTTGTATTATAATATTTGACATCTCCCAGTGTTAATTGAATGGTATTTCCAAGGCCTTCATTTGCTGTCTCTCTTTGTGAACGGAACTAGTTTTTTATATAAAAATATATTTTTCTACAAAGAAGTAATAGTCTATATAGAGTGATGGGTAGATTACTTAAAATTTTATTTTGTTACTGATTACAGATTACATGACGGAAATGGAAATCATGACATATAGGTTGTTGTTGTTGTTTTTTTTAAAAGGAACATTTAAAAAAATGCTGTTTCTTTTCATTCTGATTGTGTTTTTTATTTATTTTTTATTTTTAAAAATGAGTAAACCCTGTAATTTGCATAATTATGCATATAGTTAATTTACTTAATAATTTTAAGGTTACAGTTTTACTCCATTTATTTAAGTAAAGTCAACTAATCACTTTTTTACAGTGATAACCGTAACCGTAATTCGATTATGAGCATTTTAAATGCTTACAAGTTGTACATTTTGGGATCTGATTATGTAATTCAAATTACATAAAATCAGTTATTATCGGCACTCTCTGTATATATGATACATTTAGATGTAGAGGACACATGTGTTTTGTTTTGTTTTGTTTTGTTTTTATTCACCAAAGGCTTGAGTTACCTGGTTCATAGGTTGTTTTTATGAGACTTGAAATATGCTGTGAGAATTATTTCATATATGTAAATTCTATAGTTCTTTGGCCTGTATAGCAAACAAACTGAAGCACTCTAAAAAGAGTAAATACGAGCTGTAATATCCTCCTATTTTTCTAGAATAAAACCGCAGGATGATGAAACAGGGTATGAGTGAGTCTATCATTGAGAAATCGGAACAGGTTTTTACACGATTTGCGTGCTAGTCACGAACCAGGAAGCAG
This sequence comes from Danio jaintianensis, assembly GCA_903798115.1. Classification (NCBI taxonomy): domain Eukaryota; kingdom Metazoa; phylum Chordata; class Actinopteri; order Cypriniformes; family Danionidae; genus Danio; species Danio jaintianensis. Next base: position 493,466 of record CAIGQV010017699.1, on the reverse strand, counting down.
AATTCCTATTACATGGAGTGGAAAATACCACACATAAATGCATGTCGAGACAAACGTGCCGCATTACTAAAATAAACCCAAAGTTGCACCTTTGTTGACTTCAAAAGTCCTTCCTGATTAGCGTAGGCAAGATTTACAGTATTATCACAATAATGAAAGCTTCAAAATGGGTTAACATGTATAAAAAATGAACACATATTTTTTTATGTATTGCTTTATTGTACATAAATGTTCAGTGTAAACAAATGTTTCAGTATAATTTTTTTATATAAAGGATTATAAAGTACAATAGGTAATAATTTTTAATTAGTAATTGCTTGTAAATAAACAGCATTACCTAACATCAATAGTGAGAAATAGCTACATGTAGTACAGAAATTATAAATGCTTTACAAGTACAGTTTAATTAACTTGTCTTGACACAATACAAATGCAATAACAATATCATCCATGTTCATTATATACTGTGCTGTGTTATTGAATATCAGCACATCAATAGAGTTTTCATTTACTCAGTCTATTGTAGCACTGCATTTATTCACTTATTTTCTTGTTTAATCGTTTCATAAAATTGAATCCAACTTGTTGATGACAGAATTAAATAAATTTGTATGTGTTTATTTTACACTAATATTCACTTAATAAAATGCTTGATTATTTATAAGAAAAACAAATTAAAAAACATTTACATGCATCCTCTTACTACCTTCCAGACCCTAGTTAAAAAACCCAGTTATAGATAATAATTTAATATAATAATAATACATAAATGCAAGTAGCCTATATCAACCAAAAATTGCCTTGATATGAAACATGACTGTAAACAAAGACATTAAATTCTCAACAAATATTTCCTGTCAAGCAAAACAATATATATGTAGACAGTCTTTTGGAGACTGCTATCTAATTGTGCAGCTCAAAAACAGGTTTTACTGTCGCAGAGGACCTGCTGTCACATGTCACTCCTGTCATGTTTGTTACGCTGCAACGAACATTTTCGGTCTTATTTTTGTTTATGAAATTAGCATAGGCTATATTATTTAACAAATAGCATAGTATTCCTCTCACTAGATCCACTTTCGATATGACTGAAGAATAAAGTTATATTTGAGACCATCTGTGTCCGAATACTGAACACTGTGGAAGGCGAAGTTTTTTTTTTCTTTTTTTTTTCTTTAACCCTTCTGTCATGTTCACATCCCGCCCCTTACTTTACTGTTCAAAATTGTTTAAAATACTGTTCACTGTTTAAAATTGACCAGTATTTTTTAACTGCTCTTAGATTAGCACAAAAAACATTTTTCACCACCAAATTTGTATTCAACATTCTTTAGCTGTGAACAATGTCTAGTGTTTAACATGAATTTATAGAATTAGACATAAAATAACTGGTGAAAATACAAATAGGCACTAAAACTTTATTACAAAATGAACAATAGATGACAGAAATCAAAATACTTTGGTTCATTACCAATAGACAGCTCGCTAAAATAACTATCACAGGGTCCAACAGTGTTGTGTGCAATGTTTGTCTCGTTACCTGGTGTTCTGAGAATAACATGTGTTCCAAAGTGTACTTAAAGCCTTGCAGCACATAAAAGCTCTTTGTGGGTTTGTTGTAGTGGCGGTGAATGCTGCGTATCTTGTCTTTTCAGTGTTTTTAAAGCGCTCTTAGTGATTCAAGACTTTCGCAGTTGTTGAATACCTAGTTCTCCAGCATTTCAAGGCTGTCTCAGCGATTGATCATCCTGTTCAATGAGTGATTCATGCAAGACCGAAATCCTCATCCCATTCCAACTGTCGAACGCTTGCAAACCCCGAACATCTGAGTGGTTTCAGGTGAATGCCGAAACCCTCGACCGATTGCTTTGATTGCTGACCAGTACGATCACAATATCACACCCCCAGCACCAGGGGTCGAACCAGTAACACCGGTTGTGGAAACTGAGGAAGACGGAGTTAGAGTGGAGGTGGAGGTCTCTTTCCCCAAAACCTGCAAGATCTCCCAGAGTGAATGAAAGTGCCCCCCGCTCTTCAGTTCGCGATCCCAAATGTTATTTATTTATATTTTTGCGAGTTTTGGTTTTTGGTGAGGCGACACTGGGGCTCAGTGGTTAGCACTGTCGTCTCACAGCAAGAAGGTCACCGGTTCGAGTCCCAGCTGGGTCAGTTGGCATTTCTGTGTGGAGTTTGCATGTTCTCCCCGTGTTGGCGGGGGTTTCCTCCGGGTGCTCCGGTTTCCCCCACAGTCCAAACACATGCGTTATTGAATTGAATAAACTAAATTGATCAGAAAACTGAGAAGATGGGAAAAGAAAAAGACGAGGAGTGGCTGCAATGGGAGGAAGTGGACATTACAAAGCAGGAGATGATTGTATGGCCAATGTGGAAGCCTGAAACCAACGCTACCGTTCCCCACATCACTGAAGTGGGCGAAGGAGAATAAGTGGTGCTGAAAAATGGTGGGTTAAAAAAAGTTGAAGAAAATAAAGAGAATAAAGAAAAACGTCTGCAGCAGGATATCAGAGGAGTACTGGATGAGCAGTTGGAAGGAGGTGGAGTTGGAGGAGAAGAGACTAAAGGAAAACATCAGGAGAAGGATAACGGTGGCAAAGTTTGTGATATTGAAAACTTAAGGAAGAAAAAGAGGAAAAGTGACCTCACCCCAGTGCATCTCACCCCGGTGTTAACCCAGCCTACTGGGTGAATTGTAACATTTCACTCCTCCAGGTTTGAGACTAAACACTGCTTTTTTGTTGTTGTTGTTGTTGTTGTTGTTGTTGCTGAAAAGATAACATTTATGCCATTTAATTGCAGACATTGTAACTAAACTAAAGGTGCTAAATATCTCTTTAAAAAGTGGTTCTTTGGCTCGTAATCATAGCCAAAGCATATATAGAACCTTTTTGGTGCTATAGAAGCTTTGTCAAATGGTGCTATATAGAACCATAAAAACCGCTATATGGAACCATAGGAGGTGCTAAATAGAACCAAAAGAAATGCTAAATAGCACCAAAAGTGGTTCTTTCACTTGTAATCATAACAACTAAATTAGTTACGTGTATAGAATCATAAAAAGTGCTATATGGAACCATAAGAGGTGCTAAATAGAACCAAAAGAAGTTCTAAATAGCACAAAAAGTGGTTCTTTCACTTGTAATCATAACTAACTAACTAAATAAATAAATAAAAATCCGTTCACACGAAAGTGAAAACATTTATAGTGGGAGATGTGTGTTTTTGAGGAGTTAGACAAGGTTACATGCTGAGCCCCACTTTGTTTAACATTTATCTATATATACGAATTAGCTAAAAAATTAAACAGCCCCTGACCTGGCCCTGAATGAATCAGAAATCAAATGTCTCCTCTTTGCAGATGATTTAGTTCTTCTAACTAAAACTCAAGAGGGATTACAGCAGCTGTTTGTCATCACACACTGAAAAAAATTATATGTTTAACCAACTGTAAAAAATTACAGTAACTCATTACAGTTAATGTGTAGTTTTTCCTCAAAATATCATTTTACTTCGGTTCAAACTTTAAAACTAAATTTAATCTTAATCAAAAAAATATTTTTGTTTACTATAGATTGTTTACTCGGATTTTGTTCACTTATATATTGTTTACTATAGAGACCACATTTTCTTTTACTTTAGTACAACATATTTATTTTGGAAAATATTTTTACCCTTACATACATTACACAAAGGATAGTTTTGCTTTGGAATTTTCCTCAAGTTATGGTTTTGACTTTTCATGGTTGAAACAAAAAAAATGTAATTTTAAATTAACCAAAATATGTGTTCTGCCCAAAGAAACAAATACAGCAATTTTATCCAATATGTAAATTATTGCTTTTTCAATAATCCATGAATTAATTGAATTTTGGTTCAACTTAAATATTTATTTTGGATTTTTTATTTTACTATAAAATCAAAGTAAAGTTGTACTTTGGAGTAAACTATAATAAATACAGTACATTTAATGTCAGGCTATGCTATTGCTAGTTATTTAATTTCCAAGATCAACTGATAAACTGATTAGATCTCATGAGCTGATGAGATAAACTGCTGGGCCTTTCAGTATGACGATAAATGTCAGGCAAGATGGTGATCAATTTGAAAAAAAGCACATAAGAAGTTCTTTTTTTCATGTGGTCACATGACATGAAAACTGCTGGCTTAAAATACTACTTTGAGAAAAACAAATGCTGTCATTTATATGGTATTTGTTTTATTATTTAAGGCAAGTCGAATAAACCAGCTTAAAATCAGAAACCACATTTAATCCAATATAGAAATGTGTTTTGAACAAAGAACAAAGTAGTTCCACTTATTTTCAGTGCAGAGACATTCAGTCAGACATGCACTGTAAAAAATGCTGGGTTCCATACAATTCCTTCATGTTGTCCCAACACAAATCGATTAAGTTAACTTAATCATTTTTACAAATTAAAGTGGATTGAACATAAAACACTTAAGTAGTTTAAACCAGGTATCCAACACACCCCATGAGTACACATATCTGGGTCAAAAAATGAGCTCAACAGGAAATTTCAATCTGGCTGTGAATGAACCGAAAGTGAGAGTCTTCTACATTATCATAAATACAATAGAGTATGAAACTCCAATTCAAACCTGGCTTAAAATCATAAAAGCAATAATCAAACCAATCACAATATACAGCAGTGAGGTATGGGGACCTTTAAAAACACAATTTTACGGAACTGAATTGGGAAAAAGAAGAAATTGAAATTATGCATGGACAAATTTGTAAAAGCATCTTAAAAGTGAATAGATCAACCCTCAAACGACTCGTGCAGGGCTGAATTAGGCCAATACACCCTATTGCTATTCAGAAGAGTGCTGTGATCTTCAATGCATCTCAATACATTCTGACAGCAAATCTCATAATTTGAAAATGTAGCCTAAATGAACATAAAAAGTGAATTGTGAGAATTAGGCAGCTATTAATGCATTTTTTTTTGTATATATTTGTTCTCACAGTTATAACTGCACTTGTGTTAATAATTTGTAACAGTGCTGATCAACCTGTAGGTGCTCCACAGCCTCATCCACACATGAAAAAGACAGAATAGTGCCTTCCATTTTCACTATTTTTATCTGCTTTTTGAGATGGGATTTCAGTTTTCCCTGCTGTAAATAGTTTGTTAGCACTGCATAGTGCTAGTCTTGCTGGTGCCAGAATGCAAACATTCCTTATATTCGATTTTTTTTAGCATGGTTTATTCTTGTCCTTATTCTACAAATGTGTGTGTGTGTGTGTGTGTGTGTGT
>CAIGQV010017699.1:440002-473349 GCA_903798115.1 Danio jaintianensis | reverse complement strand
TCTTTTTTTATTGTCAATGTCACTATATCATTCAGAAGTCATTCTAATATGCTAAATTGATGCTTGAAACCAATTATTATTATCATCAGTTTTGAAAACACTATTTTTCTTTTCATATTTTTGTTGTAAAAACCATGACATAGTACAATAAAAAGATACTGTATATACTGTACATATACATACATACATGTATACATACATATATACATACACACATATATATATATACATATATATATATATATATATATATATATATATATATACATACATATTTATTATATATATATATATATATCACACATACATACAAGTTTATAGCTTCTTATAGCTTTTTATATATTTATATATGCATATATTTCATATATTATATTATTCATATATTTATTTTACATATATTATTATTTTTATTATATACGGTATATAGCTTATTATACATAGAGCTTTATTTTTATTTTTTTTTAGTTCAAAAGATTTTATTTCAAATCAATGTTTTTAGCTTATGTTTATCAAAGTGTCATGAAAAGTAAAATGTATGTAGTTTCTACAAAAATAGAAAGCAGAACAAAACTTTTTCATCATAGAAAGCCTTTTTCATTTTTAATAATTAATGTTTTTTAAGCTTTGCATAACAGAAATGGAAAAAAAATTGACAACATATTCATACAGAAAGTAGTTATTCAACATTTAAATAACATTTCACAATATTACTGTTTTTATTGTATTTGCGATCAAATAAATGCATCCTTGGGCAATATAGGCTTCTTTTAAAACATTATAAAAACTGTTTCCAAACTTTTGACTGGTAGGTACATTAAAAATATCAGCAGGACTATTTTATTAATCAGAATTTTTTGGCCTGCCAAAAACAAATTTAGATGTGTGATCTTTTTTTTTCTCCATCATTATGGTTTATTAAACGAATTAGTGGACGAATGAGTGGACTTACATGAATCTGGCTGATAACAGAGACTGGCCTTCTTCTTCAGACAGAGCCTCCTCCAGCTGACGGACCTTCCTCAAGGCAAGAAAACTCAATGTCCCGAGTACTGAGATCACCAGCAGAGCCGTGAACATAATCTTTCTTTCTCTATCTGTGACACAAAAACAAAAAAATATCTAAAAATCTACAAATGCAAAACAAACAAACTGAGAATGTGCTTTCGTTTGAAATGTTTTGTCATTATGAGTTAGTACAAAGACAGGATAATTGATTAATTTATGTTAAAATACAAGGATTACACACACAATCAAGCTGCTTTTAGCAATTTTCAGATTATCACGTTACCTGATATTTCGGTTTTTCCTTTCCAATCAAAATAAATGTACAGATTGCCAAACAACATACTGGAAAGCAAACACAAACAGATCTTTTCATACAGGAATCATCGACAGAACATCTGGTTAAATCACAGCTTGTGTTGGTATTGCTGATTTGATTAGTAGATTTAACTGGCTTTCTTCAATGAAATATAAATAATATATCTTAAGCCTAGATGAGACATTCTGTTTAACCATTTTTGTGTTCTTTCTCAGAAGAAAAAAAAAAAGTTTGGTAACACCTTCTATGATGCCTGTGCTCATAATGAATTATAATTATTTAGAATCAATGATAACAGTTGTATAAATGTATCTATAAAGACTCGACAAAACCTATAATGTATTATAATGAGAGTTACAACTACCTTTATAAGAGTGTTATTAATTATTATTATTAATGCTTATTAACATTCCATTTTTTTTTTAAAGCTCATTTTACAACTCCCCTATAGAGTTAAACAGTGGAGTTTTATCATTTTTTAATCCATTCAGCCGATTTCCGGGTCTGGCGGGAGCACTTTTAGCTTAGCTTAGCATAGATCATTGAATCAGATTAGACATTTCACTCATAAAATTAAAAGAGTTTTGATAATTTTCCTATTTAAAGCTCAAATCTTCTGTAGTTACATCATGTATTAAGACCAACGGCAAATGAAAAGTTGCTATTTTCTAGGCTGATATGGCTAGGAACTATACTCTCATTCTGGCATAATAATCAAGAAACTTTGCTGCTGTACCATGGCTTTAGCAGGCACAATGATATTACACAGCTAACTTCTGTCAATATAACCTACATAACCACCTGCTTGCACAGGGAGCATGTGCTGTCCATGTTAAAAGCGAACTAGCTGGAGACTATTTTCAGGTGCTGCGTAATATGGCTGTTGCAGCCATAGTAGCTCTTTGGTTATTTTTGAGTGAGATGCTAATGGTCTAATTTGATTCCATAGATATAATAGATCTCGCCTGGCCTATTGTTGTCTATTGGAAGGAATGCGTCAATAGAGCCGCCATTTTAGTACAGGGTAGCGCTCCTTTGAAATGAATGCGGGACCAAGGTGCAGTGGAGGACTGTGGTCATCCAGAGCCAGAGATATACACATATATACATATATCTATGATCGGGAATTTTCCCCCGTGGTCAGTACGCAAAAAAATAAAAATAAAAAATAAAAAATTTAATTACGAAAATTATAATTTTACATCACTTTTCTACATCGATGGATAAGTGACAGCACGGGCATTGCCGATAAAGAGTGTGTGTTTGTGTGCATGAAAATGTATTATTCTCTCTCCCTGTTAAATTTGATCTAATCCGTGTCCTGAAACACACCCCCTCTCCTGGTTTCACTTCTCATTCTAACGGAGGGAGCGATTTGTGAATGAATCCCCGTTATGAACGACTCGTTCACTTAGCCGACAATAATACAAGTTTCTAGCACCGCAGCGTCTTGTTGTCATATTTCTTTTTCATTGTTTGCTGATTTTATTCTCAAAACTAGCATAAGCCTAGAATTCTGTGCAAGTTGATGCTACTTTGCCTTATGATCAGTGCAGTAAGTGACTGTATTATCATCAATAACGTTACTTGTTGAGCACAAAAGATTGTAACATGTAAAAAACGAAATCGTACCTATGAAATGTTCTGCCTTTGTGCTTTGTTTTCTTTGTTTGCTCGTTACTACACCTGTAAGCAGCGCTAAAGTCCAGCATCTTCACATTGGCACACTGTCTTGGCTAGTGCGGTTGAATGATGTTTGTCCTGGGAGCACTGTACAAATGTGGCGGCGCTATTGACGCATGCTGAGGGTCCGTATGCAATATCTAGTGTATATATCTATGATCTGATTCAATGATTGTGCTAAGCTAAGCTACAAGTGTGCCTGCCAGATTCGGAGTCGGTTGGGTTTTTAAATGAGCCCAGTGTTTCTTTAAGGGTAATTTGTTAATGTAAATCTTAGATTGTAATTTCATGTCAACATCAGAACTCTGAACTCTGTTGATGTCACTTCCTGTACCTGCACTGCAGTAAAGCCCAAAACACTCCTGTGTTCCTGTTGATGGTGGAAGCATCAGAGTTCTCCACTAGAAAATGTCCTTGAGCCGTCCAAAGCACTGTGGATAGAAAAAGGTCAGGATTTACAATAAAATTAATTTAGAGCAAATATGAATCTAGTTAGCTCTCAATTCCCTTCAAAGATAATTGCTTATACTGTGCATCTTAAAGGAACACTCCACTTTTTTTGCAACTTCCATAGTGTTACACAGTTGAGTTTTGCATTTTTTAAAAATCATTCAGTCTATCTCTAGGTCCGGAGGGGGTATTTTTAGCTTAGCTTAGTGTAGCATAGATCATTAGACTTATAAAACGACAAATTTTCACAAAAAGTGGAGTGTTCCTTCATTGTACAAAAAACTATTGACAAATTTAGAGACTTAATGATTTATAGTTACATGTTTGAGTAACACATTTTTTTAGTTGTTGTTTTACTCTGTAAACTACTGATGACATTTCCTCCAAATTCAAAATTAAAAAGTCAAGATGATTTCAACTTCAGAAGAATTAAGAAATTAATATTTGATGGAATAACCCAGATTTTCAATGGCAGCAAATGAAAATGTTTGTTACTCTGACCATTTTCATCCGAATATTAGATGAAATATTAGATTAAATGAAATACACGATGAATGGGACTTTGTTTTTAAACATCTACTTACTGGCAGCCCCAAAGCCAATGACCACTGATGTGAAATAAAAGGACCATGTGGATGGAATGATGAATACAGCTATATAACCACTGAAAAAAACATGCAGAAGTGAACGATACAGACAACAGCAACACAAAGACTACATGGAAAACAAACACAAAGACATCTGTAATACTTGCCTATAAAGAATCCCACTCAAGAACATCGTAAACCGAGCTCCAATTACCGCAACAATTGTGGGAGCTAATATATTACAGAAGGAAAAAACTCCATATATTATTCCAAGGCTGTAAAAAGAGAAAAGCAAAATGATTAGATATCACATTTTTAGACATATTTTCATGATATCTTCACTAAGTTTATTGAAGTCTTTAATGAACTCTGAAGTCTTTAATGAAGAGAATATGATGCCAGTTTCTTTCTGACATTCAAAATATATAATTATAGTCATATTGTACTAAATAATGCACTGTGCTATATACTGCCTCTTATGAATTTGTGCAACTTACCTTACTTGGTATTAACTCACTTATATGGAAAATGTAAGTTTATTTGCAACTTTACAAGATGTACAATTTATAATTATTCATCATTATTGTCAATTTCTACTGCTGAAAGCAAAAGAAGAAATTTGGTAGAATGTGCGAAACCAAAACGGTTTCTGTTCCCCACAGAAGAAAAATCCATTCAAAATATCAGGGTTCCCATTCTAAACCAAATGTCAAATTCCCTGACTTTCAATAACTAAAAAGCTGAATTTCCATGATTCATAAAATTGAATTTAATGCAAAATTAAGCAAATTGTGCAAAATTTAGGGAAGCCTGCAATTGTTTTAACTGGCACAGATATCCTTTGGCCGTCTGCATTGTTTTATATTAAATAACATTATATTTGCATACAGAAAGTGCTCATCCAGTATGCAATACCTCGAGATGTCATAGAGACGACATGGCAGTGTGTCACTTGCTTTGGATGAGTCGTGTGACATTATCGCAACACACATTGAGCCAAATCTTTAACAAAAATTAGCAGTTTTCCATATTTTGTGATTCATGCTTTTATTTTTTATTATTCCCCTGTTTATTTATGCTTTTGAATTGCATTATGGGCCTTTATCTTTTTTCCAACAACTTTTAACCTTGAAAATTTTGAAAAAGTGACTTTTATTAAAAATTTTAATAGTTTAAACGGATATATATTGTCATGGTTGCTGTTGTATATTATGGAACAAAAACATTGTAATAAACGGCCAGTACATTTTCTGTCATTTTACAGACTTATTTCCCTATATACTCTCTATTTCCAACATTATATTATTTCAAACTACAAAAATTTCAATAAAAGTCACTTTGTTAAACTGTAGAGTTACATTTTCAACATCAAAAGTTGACAGAGCAGAGATCAAGGGCCCATAAAGCAATTCTCAACCATTAATAAATGAAAAACATTTGTAAATCAAAAAATACGGAAACTATTAAATAACAGACATTTTTTACAGGGTACATTCGCTGTATTGATTGCTAAAACTGACATTTTCAACATTTCCCTCATTGAGGGTCATGTATTAAATATGATTTAGCTGGCTTTATATGATTAAGAGGCAAACACTTTCTATTTTTGTTTCTCTCAGTGTTCCCTCTATATAAATTACAGAGGCTGATGGTTCTTGAGGTCAAAAAAGTAACCAAGAACTAAGATTTGTGTGTATTTCACAGCAAAACAACACAAGAAATGTTGCAAATACTGCCGCTAAATCAGTCATTTTTTAAAATAGGTTCTCATGATTGGTGGAAACTTATATAAGGTAGCAAAAAGAACAATTTCACTCATTCATTTTCCTTCAGCTTAGTCCCTTTATTCATCAGGGGTCGCCACGCTATGTTTTACACAGGGGATGCCCTTCCAGCTGCAACCCAGTACTGGGAAACACCCATACACATTCACACACATACACTACGGCCAATTTAATTTATTCAATTCACCTATATTGCATGTCTTTGGACTGTGGGGGAAACCGGAGCACCCGGAGGAAACCCACGCGAACACGGGGAGAACATGCAAACTCCACACAGAAACGCCAACTGACCAAGCTCGAACCAGTGACCTTCTTGCTGTGAGGCGACAGTGCTAACCACTGAGCCACCGTGTCGCCAAAAAGAATAACTTTTTCAACCATTTCAAATGTAATTGCTTATGAAAAGAAACGAGTTCAAACTATGAAGGTTCATAAATCAAAGAAAAATTGACATATTCAGAACATAATTCTTTCATGATTTCCCAACATGAATCGATTAATTAACTTAATTTTTAAAATAAATTTAAGTGGATTGAACATAAAACAATTAAGTTGTCCCAAAAAAAACCCTCAATAATTGTGTTGATTCAGCTCAGTAGTTTGAACCAGCAGCAAAAAAAAATTGTAAGAGTGTAAGAGTGAAATTAAGTTTCATTAATGATTAAAGCATTTTACAGCACAGTGTATTATATTTGCATACCTCTCATAAATCTTCACATATTACATAGTGAATCTTACCTATGATACCCACTCCCAGTGAAGTTAGTGCTGTTCAAGCTTTTCACCACTGTTTGCTAAAAGGAAATACATAAATATATATCATTGTTTTTCAAATAGCTCTGAAGCATGACATTTTTAGTAAAATAATAACATAAAAATAGAATTATAACATCAATATAAATATTTATTGTCATCTGCTAATTAAATCACCAAGTCTCCATCTACTAAAAATGCTGCTTAAAAATAGTTAGACTGCAAGATACATGCTTGATTACATCACTGAGAATATTTTAAAGATGATTCATTTCGTACACGGATGAATTTTGTGGAGTATTTGTCCAATCTTACAATAAAACATCTCTTTATGGTTAAATTGAGTTTGTGGGTTGTTTCCTTCTTTCTTTTGGAGCAACTGTGAGGTCAACAGAAGTCCAGCGTGACATTTGAATTTGTTCCTCGCATTAGTCATGCAGGAAAAATTATTGACTGATGGGAAAATCAAAAACACGAGAAAGCGCCTGACCCGGATTCACTTCAACAATAGACTGTTTGAAAAAGAAAAAAAAGAAAAAAAAACAACAACTACAAAATGTTTTACAAAATATACTGAATTAATGTAAAAATAAATGGTTCTGTATTTGAGTCAAAGACTACAATGTGTGAAAAACATTCTGACCATGACAGTGTAAATTCGATGGGTTAACAAAAATTTATTTTATTCATTCACCTTGTTTATTTTTATTTATTTCATTTTCTGCCTGTTGTATATTGAAGGTTTTGATTGCATTTAATTATAGCCTAATTGTAACCTCAAGGCCTTAGTGGGGGGTGGGATTGTTAACAGGGTAAAATGTAAATGATTCTGTACAGACAAACTGTTTTCTATTCAGCAATTTGCTTAAGAATCAATAAAACTGTTCATCACTAAAAAGTAGTTCAGTAATAAAACTATGAATACAAGAACTCAAAGATCATGCCTGAGGGACTTTTTCCATGTTCCAACTCATTTAAAGCTGCTGAAAATGGTAAAAGAATAGGTTTAAAGGCTAACATTTTTGTACAATAGATTTCAAACTTAACCAATGCATGCCATCCAATCATACAGGCCTTATATCTTAATAGCATGCCGAAAGAATGCAAAACAACTTACTTCAATATTCCCACAGGTGGTGAAGGCTGTAAAAATGAGCAAAAATCCTATTCCCAAAACAACAACATTATATGTCCTAATGTCCGCCATCCTCAGCTCAGCTTGTGTAAATCCTCATGTAAGACGCCAAAGTTTCAGCGATGGTGGCTTTTGGTCCATGTAAATGTAAGCAACATCCAGGAAAGCAAACTATGAGAAAACAAGCCGATAAGTGGAGTAATTAGTGATTTACTGCGTGCATATTACAGTATTATTGCATTACAGTTGCAGCGGTAGTTGAAGGATGACAAATATGAGTTGGTGGTCAGAAAGCTGCACGCGCCTCGTGACTGTCAAGCATGAGATGAAAGTTGCTGGAACGCAAAGTCCATGTGACAGTTTCCGTGGCAACTATTTCACACAAGAAGCAGTGGCCCAGAATGAAAACAAACAGGCATGTATGTGTGTGTGTGTAAAGACAAGATTATTAGCCCTCCTGTGATATTTTTTTATTATTTTTCAGATATCTCCCACATATTTAGCATTAAATATATTCCCAAGTGCTGTTTATTGGAAAGATTTTTTTTTCAACACATTTTTAAACATAATCATTTTAATATTCAATTTCTAATAAGTCATTTCTTTTGTCTTTGCCATGATGACACTACATGACATTTTACTAGTTATCTTGCATGATACTAGTATTGAGCTTAAAGTGCAATTTTAAAGGGGACCTATTGTGCAAAAATCCCTTTATAAGGGGTGTAAACACAGTTGTGTGCTAACAGTGTGTGATTCACTTCATAAAAACAGTCTGCAGAAACTTTGATTGACATTCTCCACTGGTACATGTCATCAGAGGGGGAAAGCCCCACCCATTAGTGATTGGTGATCTCTCCCTCATTAGCATAGACAGCCCTGATTGAGAAGCAGCCATCCACCATTAGTATGGGGTTTTGAATGTGCTGCTATGGTGACACATAAGTGTTTATAGCTCCACTGTGTTCTTTTGAAGAGAGTGCTGGGAGCACAATCACATTTGAATTTAAAGCGACAGTCACCAAAATGGCACAATTTAGATAAAATCCTAAAATTGTTGCAAAGAGTTATAAAATATTATTTGTGTGGTGTTATGGGCTGAAACTTCACATACACACTCTAGGGACATCAGAGACTTATTTTATATCTTATAAAAAGGGGCATAATAGGTCCCCTTTAAAGGCTTAATTTGGTTAACTAGGGAAGTTAGGTTAACTAGGCAGGAAATTGGACAACACAACAGTGGTTTGTTCTGCAGCCAATAGAAAAAAAATCTTAAAGGGCTAATAATATTGAGCTTACAAATTATTTAAAAATTTTTACTCCAGCGAACTAAAACAAATAACAAAAAATATATATATAATAGAAATTCCTTGCTTTGTTAAACAAGAATAAAAAAGAAATTAAAAAGGCTTTCTGTTGAAACATTTTTTTTTTTTTAAAAGAGCTATCATTTTATTTTATTATTTTAACCACAGATGACATTTCATCCAAAATGTAAAATAAAAATGTTGTCATTTAGAGCATTTTCTATTTATAAAATAACACAAAATGTACTGTTTATGTTCATTTTGATCAACATGATACCACTGTTTTAACACAACAAATAATTAAAAAAAAAAGTTTTGTTTTTTTTTAAAAACTGCCAGATATGTTATCAGACCTTTATAGAATAAAACAAATATTAACATTTTACCCACAACTGATGAATCAAGAGAAACTGGTCTCTTACTGGTCTTTTTACTTCATATCTACTTTAATAACTTTTCTTAAACATAAAAATTCTAAATATGGGTGAACTGATCTTTTGTCATTATCATCACATAACTTATTCTGACAGATACTTATTAAAATATATATTTCAAATTAAATAATCCTAATAAATATTACAATTAGTTGTGACAAACGGTTAAAACTGGATTGAGTTTTGATACTTCTTCAAATGATACTTGTTCTAAATTTGTCTGACAAGTTTTATTATTATTATTACGATTACTTAAAGAAGACAGACATTGAAATGTCATTCGCTGTATCAATGGTTTGTAAGTAACTCCTTTTTTGATGCTTGAAAAATCTCCTTTTGCCTGCTCACATTCCAGTTTCATGTATCCTTGAAACCACATAACCTCAGTAGTTATTACAGGTTAGCTGTGGTGCTAGTAACAGTAACAGTAGGTCAATAAACACTGCCTCACTGTCAAAAAAAAACTTACCCGATTCACAAAGCCAAACTAACACGCAGTCGCTGCTGCATCGGTCACGCGCGCAGTCAGTGGAAGTTGACTCTTTTCCTCCTGAACATAAAAACGCGTATGAAAGTATCTATAATGTTTACTTTTTCTTTGATATGTTGTTGCTTGTGTAAGGGCTGAAAGTTCACTAAGTGCCCTCAAGGTAAGACAGGGTAGGGTGAGTTTACGTTTAGATCAACAGTGGATCTGTATGTATTAGGCACATTGCGCATGCCAATCCAAGTTATTTGGATGTCATCAAACGTTCACAGGCTACGTCACCTCCGGAAACCTCGTTTATTATTATTCATTATTGAAACAAAGTGTATATATACAATATTTTTTACAAGCAAATAGGCAGTAAACAACATATTTAAAAATATTTAAGATTTATTTATTTATATTTATGTAGCTAATGCAGAGTTTAAACAATAAACAAAACTTACAACATATGCGCGGCTAATTGTTTTAACAAAGTGACAAAATTAATGGACTGAAAATATGAACCTGCCAATAAACTGTGTACATTTACTATATCATAATTATATATAGTAAAACAATTAATTTAAAACTAAACTTACAAACTTTTCCGAGAAATACAAGTTTAAGATCAACACATTTCTGTAATTATAGTACTAGTAGTACATCAACTAAATTATAAATAGTCGAGTTCTTAGAGTTTAGGCATTGTTTTCTTACACAATATGTTTCTAAAAAAAAAGGTGCGAATAAAATAAAATTAATATAAAAAGGGTCTATTTTTAGAGTCATCATTTATTTATTTGCTAATACAAAATTAGTAAGGTTAATTCTAAACACTCTGCAGTAAACACAACTGTAAAATAGCTGAGAAATTAATAATTATATCATCAAATTGATGGCAAAAAACAAGGGGGCTGACTTTAAAAATATATTTAATATATATATTTAATAGTTACTGGAAACTGGATAACATTTATTAAATTTTTTATAGGAAATTCATGTCTAGGTTGAAAGAGTGTTCGATTGACCATTACTCAACTCTTTTATAATTAGTTTTTATTTAAAAAAAATAATTAAAAAACTTCATTCGTTCCATGCACCAGATTTTAAAATCGCAAAGTCACTACGGAAAGCCGCGGAGCTCAATCTCTGACAGCACGCTCTTTCCCAGAAGCCTTTCCTTATATTGTACACAATCATCATGGCGGCGCAGGATGGTAGGTAGCATGAAAATGTACTTAAATGCAATTTACAACGTGTTTGCAATGTTATTTATAACCGTACAACATCAAGTCCAGTCATTTGTGTATTGTATTATGCTGAATGTACGTTCTTTTAACTTGTCAGGGTAAAACAGCATCTAGAAAATTTGTGATTAAAACAGCCATGTCGAAAACTTAGGCTGTGTCACAAAATCTATTGAGTTTTCTACTTCGACAGCATTCTGAAGGGTCATCGCGAGCGCGCACATAACGTTTGAACATTTCTGAAACGTTCGATAAGCGTTTATAGTCTTCACGAGAGCGTTATAACCTTTAAACGAACGTCCCATTTGAGCTGATAGTGACCAAAGATGCTGTCTAGATAGGCAACTCACTGGGTTTGGGACACAGTCTTGCGAATATTAGCACAGCGGGCTGGCTAAGTTAACGATAAGTCAATTGTGCTCGATTACAAAACGGTCTCTCTTGAGTCCGGCAGGGTTAGTTATTGGTCTTAGTTCAACAGTTGGGTTCAAATATCGTTTGGGGAATTTGCTAGATGATTCTGCGCCTTTGGACACCAGCTAGTTCAGTTAGCTTTAAACGTGTACGGTATACTAGACACTAGTCTAAAACAAAATAGTTAATGTAAACATACACCATCTCTGTTGTAGAGTAGTCAAAATTCAAATTCACAAAAGCTTATGATTGTTATCTATTTTCTTCTTTCATAGGAGTTCTAAAATTTAGGTTGTTGTATATGTTTTTCCCATGAACATTTGGTTGTTTTATTAATACTTTTGAATTTCCATTTTATTTAGATTTTATACCAATACTCTACTTTAAATGGTTCAACATATTACACAAAAAACAGTCTTTGATTGATGCCTTCTCATCTGTCATTGTTCCCGCAGGAAGTGAGGTAGTAGGAATGGAGGCTGAGGTCACGCAGAAGGTACCAGAAGTGTTGTGCGAAGCTGCCGGACAAGGAGACGAAGCAGGCAGCGAACCAGCACCTCTTACCGATGGTGAAAGCACATCAGCTGAGCCTGCTGCGGTCAGCAATGGAGAGGAAAGTGACGAGGGGAAAGAGATGGTGGAAGTGAAAATCATTTGGAACAAAAACAAATATGATCTTAAAATTCCTTTAGATGGCACCGGTGCTAAGCTGAAAGAGAAGATTCACGCTCTCACTGGTAATGTAACCCCGCTTACATGGAAGTTGTGGGTTTAGCGGGATATTTATTTTAAGGAGTTTCATATATGCTATTTCGAGGGTTCCTAATTTTGTTTTGGAGTCTCTTGCTATAGGTTTACATGGATCTGATGTCTAAAAATACTTTTGTTTTCTCATGTTCCATTTCGCAACACCTCATTTCTCAGAGTCGCAAATTATTTGTTCAAAGATTCAGTCTCTAAACTCCTGCTATTTGTTACACTGCTTGGCTCTGATTGGTCGGATGGATAATTCTGTTTTTATATATTGGTGCAGGGATTATTTCAACATTTTTAATTATTATTATTATTTTTTTTAAATTAAATGCACTTAACAGCTTCAAAGTTCATGTTGTTAAAATTAACAATGACAATTTATTCTTCCCTGCACACCCACTTTGGTCTACCACTTAAAGACACCGCGTTGGAAACAAAGCATCTGTTACCTTACTTACTCAATCCTCAGCGATAATACATACTGTAGGACCGTAACAAATGGTATCAATTTTACAGCATAAATTCCAACCAGTCTGATGATGAAACATTGGAAGAACTAGTTGATCCACCCAAACCTCCATCGAAAATCACAAGTTGAGCAACATGTTTCTCAGCTTACCTTTAGAGAAAAATAGCCAAAGCACACATTTCTGTTGAGCACATTTCAGTCTGATATAGGCTGTTTTTCATTATGCGTTCTTCAGTGGTCTTGCTTGTTCTCGGGTAACTTCATCATCAACCTCCAAAACTCAAGACCGCAAGAATGGAGGGTGTGTGAAACTTCCCGGATGTGTTCTTGATATTGAGGATGCATTGATGCAGACTTGAGCGCAAAACTCCCTCGAGAAGTCCAAGAAGTCATTGCGGCTAAATAAAGGAGGTGGGAAGGGCAGCGTGTTATATAGATTTATTATTAAAGTTCAGAGATATAACTTATTTATCTGAGGAGTTTCCCTAAATGAGACAGTGAAAGTAAACATTAACATGAAAATCTTAATAGAGGCATAAACACATTAAGGGTGTTTATTTGCTGAAATTCGTATTAAAATAGGTTTTATTTGTATTGAGCAAAGTATAATTGTAAGGTTTTTGTGCGTGTTATATATATATATATATATATATATATATATATATATTGAAAAGAGGAAAAACAATAAATCTTTGTATGAATACTGCAATCTTCCTGATGGTCCCATCACAGCATCTCATTTCCCACAGGAAGCGTTCTCTGCTCTCGCAGTCTCCCGAGTTCATTCTTTCGAGGTAACCTGGCAAGACCGCTTTCCACGAGAACGCGAGTCCGTTCTCTGCATTCAATTAATCTTTATTTCTATAGCTCTTTTACAATGTAGATTGTGTCAAAGCAGCTTAACACAGATGAAGTTCTAGTCAATTGAAACTGATTCAGTCCAGTTTTCACAGTTGAAGTTTAGTTCACTGTAACGTAAATGTCACTGCTGGAAGATGAAAACGTTAAATGTGTCATGAGCAGTTCATTTCAGGGTTCATTTCATGGGGCTATACAAAATAGTCAACGAAGCTGGCATTGCAATAAACACAAACAAACAAAGAAGGGGCTGTCCTTCACATAGAAACCGCTCTATATTGATTGTTTTATCTCAACTATAAATGTTAATTCTTGTCTTGTTGTCAACTACACAAGCCAACTAAAGTGTTTAAGATTGCGTAAATGTAGGTGTTGTTTGCATGTAGCCAGTGATTAGCCATAGCCTAGCATTTTGTAAATGTGTTATGGGTCTATGTAGATCAGTTACAGAAATGAAAGTGAAATTGCTGACATATCGTTTATGCATTTGATTCTTTCCTTTTAGGAGACAATTCAAAGTGCAGTTTAAACTTGGAAAAGTTTACAGATATTTTGTCATTTCATTTTTCTTGTGTCATTCAAGCATGTTTGACTTTCTTCTTTGAAACACAAAGGGTGATGTTTAGCAGACTTGATGATAGCAGTCACTTGCGTTGTTTAGGAAAAAAAGGTGCAGAGACCATCAGCCTCTAATTTTCTGCCTGACATGTCCTTTTGTGTGTGACTGAAGAAAGTCAGTCATAGAGATAAACCGCTAATGAAACATTTGGACACACTTGACTGAATCTATAAATTAAGGCCTGTTCACACTAAGAACAATAGCTATAAAGACATTTATAATTCAGATTATATTAGCGTTCATAATCAATAATGATAACATGCAGTTTATAATTATCAGCACAAGCTATTTATTTATTATCTGATGCTTTTAACACTCAAGCCCTTTAAAGCAGGATGGATTCTGTTTGTTTTATCCTCAAGTTTAAAAAATTGTGTTTTGTGCTTTATCTTTTCTCTGCACTGTTATCACTCTAGTTGTAAAAGAACTTTATACAATAGCAGACTACACTCAACATTTTACTTTTACGAGTATATCTTTATCATTTTAGTTATCGTGCTTTAAATGTGAATGGACCTATAAATCAAATCCAGTGACATTTATATGTAGTTCTTTATACAATAGCGATTGTTTCAGTGCTGCTTTACATTAGTAAACAGGAAAATAGCTGTAATAATGACTGATTATGAAATACAGCTACAACAAGCTGTAAATGCTCCCTACATTAGACTATAATGTCGTCATTCACTTCAGTTTAGTTTAGTGATTCAGTTCAGTTCACCTACTGTCAGTGTTCATCAGTTATTGCAACTTTTAAATTCAGCTAGAGTCACATTGTATGAATATAAAAATGCTTTCTCCATAAGAAAAATTGACTAAATGATAAACCTATAAAGACATGTTGTGAATCGATTATATTTGCTTCTGTTGAACCCACTTGATCACATTAATTCAGCTTAACATGTTTAAGAGTGCAGTTTGTGCAGAAAAAAATTACCCAAAATGCTTTACAGAAAATTTCACCAATCAGAGAGATGCAGCTAGCAAAGCAGGCCAAAAGGAGATTCCTGAAATATTTATTTGCATATTTTACATAAACTTGAAATATATTGCTTCTGTAGATACAACCAACAATTCACAATTTCTTTATCAGTTTTAGTATGATTGTGTCATCGCAGTGCTTTATACAGTTATAGTTCTTTCCATCAGTAAAGCTGTTTAGACAGGCTTATACCATAGTTTTTTTTATTTTAATTTTTATAAATTATTATTTTCATATACTTCTTTGCTTAAAATCAATGTTTGGATGGTTTGGTTCATGGCTGATGAATAATAATTTTATTATAATAATTATAATTTTGAAACATTTTTAGAAATTCTGAAACCATATAAAAAATTAAAAAAGAAGAAAGAAAAGCATCTAACAAGCAGCCAGCAAATCTGAACACTTTCAATAGTTGAAAAAGCATCCCAGAATGCACCTCTTTCAGTAGTTACTAAAATTAAAAGAAATGTGAAATAGAAATACTATACAATTAATTGGTGGGTCCGAACATGAGTAGTTTGTGTATGAAATACTGTTATTTGTGAGAATATAACTGCCTTTGCCTGTCTCAATTCACTACTAAAAGATCAACAAAAATGCTAAATGGTTTGAAAGTGGTTTTATAATGTGCAATCATCATATGATACAGGATCAGATTATGAAAACAAATGTCTTTCTTTTCCGGCATTGTTAGGTCTTCCACCCGCTATGCAGAAAGTGATGTACAAAGGACTGGTACCCGAGGATAAGACACTTCGGGAAATTAAAGTTACAAATGGTGCAAAGATCATGGTGGTTGGATCCACAATAAATGATGTACTAGCTGTAAATACACCAAAAGAAGTTATTCAGCAAGAGGTTAAAGCCGAGGAGAACAAAAAGGAGCCATTGTGCAGACAAAAGGTAGGAGACATTTTTTTGCACAATGTCAAATTGACCTCTGAAGTTATAATTGGAAAAAAAAAATTCTTTTTTATAAATATACCTGTGAATGCTTCTTTTTTTCAGCAACACAGAAAAGTTTTGGACAAAGGTAAACCAGATGATGTCATGTCATCAGTAAAAGGAGCTAAGGTATGCAGGAAATGAAACCTAAGATCTTACCATTGCACACATGCTAAAATTAATAGGGGTGTGACAAGATCTCATATGACGAGATCTCGCGAGATTAAATCGCAACGAGATTTTTCGTCGAGGTGAAAAGTTGTCTCGTGATGTTATGATGGAGCGTGAGGGTGAAATTAGTATTGAAGATTGGAGGCAGATTTGGATTTGATCTGCAAATCAAGTGCTTTGCACACACCTGGCAACCCAGGCTGGCCTCGGAGTTGCGCTTGTCACTCGGTTGGGTGGGCGGGTGTGACGTAACTGCTTTTTTCACTGGAGTTCAGCGGGTTCCGAGTCCAACATAGGCTACAACTGCAGCCTCACACATTATGGTTCATATCCATGCGATGGAATAGTACTTCAGATATGATAAAAGTCATAATCATTGTAAACACATATGGAATTAAGACGTGGAGTATTACTATTTTAGTCTCAATATTGAAGTGCAGATATGTAAACGCTGTAGTCAAACTATTAACACCTTGAAGGACTTTTAGCCGCATTTTGCAACACATGGACATACACAACTAGCGAGTCAGTAAAGCACCACAGACACACAAATCTCTAAGCGCGCAAACAAACAAACACACTCACTGAATGATCTCCTGTAGACTCATCGTCACATCATCATCACGGAACGCATTTTTATGCTGTCCAGGAAAAGCAGAATTTATTTTATTTTTTAATCATTTGCGTGCGGTATCAAACTCCCTTAAAACAACACTCTCCTATCAGTCCTTACTTCACATTCGCATCCAGTAGCTCAGAGTGAGTCACGGGGGCATAAATGAAATCTTGCTAAATGAAAGTGAAACTGATTTATTAAATTAAAAATTAAATACAAACAATTACATATATATTTTTTAAGTGCAGTGTGTGGAAAGAAGTTTGATTTCTCATGTGAAATTGTACAGAGGAGAAGCCAGTCAGTAGAGTTTATAGCTAAATATTTAGCAGTGTTTGCATGTCCTTTACGACATAGAATTCATTTAAATAGAAATAAAATAACATTCATTACAATGTTTTTAAAAAGCACCTAAATAGTTTTTTTCTGTTTTGTGATTTATTTTTTCTAGTTCCATAAAAATCTATTTTCCATTCATATATTAGCAAATATTTTGCTAATATTTAAAATTATATATAAAAAGATTATTTTCCATTCACATAGGCTATTAGCAAAATATTTTGCAGTGTTTGCATGTCCTTTACTGCGTATAATTCATTAAAATAGAAGTAAAATAACATTCATTACAAGTTGATTTAAAAAAAAAAAAAGCACCTAAATAGTTTTTCGATTTGTTTTTTTTTTTCAGTTGAATAAAAGACTAATTTCCATTCATATATTTCATCATTGAGGATTTCTTAAAAATAGTGTAAAAATCTCGTCTCGTCTCGTTCTCGTGAACCCTGTCTCGTCTCGTGGAGTAGGCATCTCGTCACACCCCTAAAAATTAACTTTTTAGACCGCTCTATTTTAAAGTTTTGAAAATAAGTAATTTTCCACTGAGGTCTCAGACTTTTAGATTTTATTATGTGCAGCATTTCACGTGGCATTTTTGTGTATTCATGTTTCAGTTTAAAGCATCATTTGCATGGCAGTTTATTGTGATCATACTTTTTGTGACCCTGCCGTAAAGTTGCTAAGGACACTGAATAAGTTCCTTGTGAGCACTAATGAAATCCGAGCACTTATTTGTTAAACAGGAGCGTCTGCCAACAGTGCCTTTATCAGGAATGTACAACAAATCTGGCGGTAAAGTACGACTAACTTTCAAACTGGAACAGGATCAGTTGTGGATTGGAACGAAAGGTAATTTCCTCTTTTCATTTCAAATGTGTTTTCAGTGCTTGCTTTATGCTTGATGTGTATTGTTTTCGGTCCTCCAGAAAGAACAGAAAAAATCCCTATGGGTTCCATCAAAAATGTTGTGACTGAGCCAATAGAGGGTCATGAGGACTATCATATGATGGTATGTGTCTACTGCTGCAATTTCAACCAAATATACAATATATCGGCTGTTCTCAATCAAGATTTTTAACATGATAATGGACATATTTAGCTCTTTTCTAAATCAATAATATAGAAAAACTGCATTATTTTGGTTTATTACTGCAATTAGGTAATAATATATAATTATAATATATATAGAATTTTTTTTATATAATGTAATTCATACAAATTTAGCAAACAATGGTGGTTGGGTCAGTGCTGTCGATTAAACACATTAATTAATTATAAAAAAAATATTAATAATCAATAATTTAATGCACCCATTCAAGACTTCTATTCAGTTTTTACAGTTGTTTGTTGCATGATTACACACTGTGAAATTTATAGTGTAGAATGTACTAATGACCCTAAAATTTCAAGATATGAGTATTTGCATCTTATATGATATAAGTAATAACACACAAGTGTTGCTTTTTGTTAGGAATACCATGAGTGCAAATGTGAAAGTTATTCTATTCGTTAGTTCAGTAACTAAGAATTTAACTTAATATTGTTGTCATTTAGACATAGTATTGGCAGGTTTTTTTTGGTTTTTGTTTTTCAATTTTGACTACAAAAAATACAGCCACTACAGAACAGTTGTGCATCTCCGAACAACACACAGTGGTGTTTAGTTTCTGAATGAATCTGCATTTCTAAA
The DNA here is from genome assembly GCA_903798115.1 of Danio jaintianensis. Classification (NCBI taxonomy): domain Eukaryota; kingdom Metazoa; phylum Chordata; class Actinopteri; order Cypriniformes; family Danionidae; genus Danio; species Danio jaintianensis. Next base: position 454,320 of record CAIGQV010017699.1, on the reverse strand, counting down.
TGAATGTGATGAACAAATGATTCAATAAAACATTTATCTACTTCATAACTGAATGAATCAACTATTTGAATGAGTCGAATGAATGAATGAATATCTCAATAGTTTACTCATGAAGATGCTTAGTTTTTTGTTTTGAGTTTGTATTTTTTTTATGTATTTCTATATTTATTAAGCAAACAATTCACCCAAAATGTATAAATCTTTTATTTACCTTTCAATTTATCATTTATCATTTTGTTCTTGACATTTTAAATGATTTACTGTACTTGAATCAATTTAATGCATCCTTGTTGAAGAAAAGTATTCATTTCTAATTAAAAAAAGTCAATTACCCCATTAGAATTGTAGCTTAACAGTTTCTACCAAAACATTAGGCTCCACAATAGTTTTTAACATTGATAATAATAATAATAATCAATGTTTTCAAATGCTGAAGACTGGAATGATGCTGATCAGCTTTAATTTAGTTGTAATAGTAATGCACAATATTGCTATTTCTACTGTATTTTTAATGTAATAAATGCAGTTTTTAAAGAGCACAAGAGTCGTCTCTCAAAAAGACCAAAATCTGAATTATTATTTTTAATTAGTATTTTTTTCTTGGTTGGTGCTGCTGGAGATGCATATGAAAAAATCACTGCAGTAGAACTTCAGCTCATGTGGATGTGTTTATATAATGATTGTTTTGTTTTGTCACTCTAGGCATTTCAGCTGGGTCCGACAGAAGCCTCACAATATTGGGTCTACTGGGTGCCTGCACAGTTTGTTGATGCAATCAAAGACACAGTTCTCGGCAAATGGCAGTATTTTTAACGTGCCTCTATAGACACTAAAGAATTGGGATTCAGAGAAGAGATTGAAAGATATTAACTGGAGCCAACGCCGTAATCTGAAGAACTGATTTTTTTTTCTGAAGTATATCCAGAGCAAACCGAAGGATTGCTGTTGGACTAAATATTTGGGGGGGGGGGGGGGTTTTAAGTGCACTAAGTGTCAGCATCCCGTTTTTTCAAACTATTTCACCACTCGTTTTTTTAAAAACAATCCCAAGCATAAACAGAAAAATTGTACAGAACTTGCATATACATTTCTCGTAGTTATTCTGAAAGAAATAAAAATTATTTAAGGAAAATGACTGACGCAGTAGAAAGATTTTATCAAAGCTATTCCTCGGTTTACCATTCAACTCAAGCAAACTTGCCAAAATCGACAGTTCACACGATTGATTATTTTGCCCTCACTTTTTGTCATTGCACAGATTATAGTTTACATGTATATCAGCAATGGTGTTACGCTGAAATATGGTATTAATCTGGGTTAAGAGAATATGGTTATAATCATTTAGATGAAAAATGTATGCATATTTTCAGAACTAATAATAAGACATAGAAAAATCATACAATTTTTCATTGAAAACAGGGTGACACAAAACAAGCTGGTGACACTTTAAAATAAGGTTTTGTTTGTTGACATTAGTTAGCAACTTATTATTATGAAAGTCGTAATTCACACAAAAACTCCTGACTTTTTCCAAACCTATATGAGTTTCTTTCTTCTGTTAAACACAAAAGTAGGTATTTAGAAAAATGCTGGTTTGCTGACACCCATTGGCTTCCATAATAAAGTGCCAGCAACCAGCATTCTTCTAAATATCTTCTTTTGTGTTCAACAGAAGAAAAATCTCATAAAGGTTTAAAAGCACATAAGAGAGAGTAGATGATGAGGTAATTTTCAGTTTTGGGTGAACTATCCCTTGAACTAATGAACAAAAGACTTCAACAGTAATTACTTACCTTAGGTAATCTCAGCATTTAGGCACTAATACGTATTTAAGATGAAAAGTTAAAATGAGTTGATGCACTGAACAACACTTTGTTGTTAGTTCATGCTATATGCAACTTAACTAATGTGAACAAATGAGTCCTTAATTTCTAGTGCCCAGTATATTTGCTCTGCCTTTGTGCACCCCTCTAATACTTTGAAGGTGGCAAAAATCACCTTAATATTGTATTATTAAACACAGCAACATTCATAAATCCTCTTGAATCAGATATAATATTAGGGAGAAGAGTGTTTTTGTGCCCAATCATATAACTAGGATGCTGATGATTCACTATTCTGATCCTGCATGATGTTGATGTTTTGTTTTTTTCAAACATGGTGCTAACCATTGATAAGCATTTTTATTTCAATAAAGCCCAAAGGAAGGACGAACTTCAGTGACATTTCTGTAATGAATTTGCCTATATGTCCAATTTTAAATTATGCATCAGATCAGGGTTTACTGTAAATTTGTCCAAAACCTATTTTAAGCATGCACTTATGTAGTTCAGTAATTGTTAAATGGTGAGTTCAACCAAAATTATCAGTTACTCATGCCATCATTACTCCTGTTATTAACTCGCCCTCTTGTCATTCCAATCGCCTGACAGCTTTGTTTATCTTAAGAGCACAAATTAAGATATTTTAGACAAAATCCAAGAGCTCTCTTATCCTCTATAGACCGCAAGGGATGTTTATAGTCTGGAAAAGTAACCAAAAATACTTTCCAAACATTCCATGTGACTTAAGTGGTTCGACTGTGATCATATGAAGCTCCAAGTGCACTAATTGTATTTTATTTTTTAAATCTTATTAACTCTGTACAGACATTACAACTGTACAAGCTGACTCTGATTGCAATGTGTCATACTGCCTGTAGTAAAATGTGCATATTCTGAAGCAGAAGAGAAGTCAAAAGCGAACAAAGTTGTTTGTTTTTTTATACTTTTATTTTTTGGTGCACAAAATGGAGCTTCGTGTGATTTAAAGTTAAACCACTGTAGTCACATGGAATGTTCTGAATGTTTTTCGTTTCCTTCTCCAGTCGTCTCAGGGACTTTGCTGTCTATGAAAGATAAGGGAGCTCTTGAATTTCATCTAAAATACTTTAATTTGTGTTCTGAATGTGAACTAAGGTCTTAGGAAACTAGAATGGCATGAAAGGGAGTGATTAATAAGAAGTTTAATTGTTGGGAGAATTAAAAAATCAAGAAGGATGACGTATGTAAGGATCACCTGGTCAAATGGGTTTTTACTCAAAAATGAACGTTTGCTTATCAAATGGTTCTAAAACTTTTTATTTCTGTTGAACACAAAACAATATATTTTTGAAGATAAGAACGTTTCTGTCCTGTATCGTTAACTAAGAAAGAAATACTATGAAAGTCAGTGGCTACTGGTTTCCAATATTCTTTAAACAATCTTATGTATGTGTTCCATAGAAGTAAGAAACTCTAACAGGTTTTGAACAAGTGGAGAGAAAATGACAATGTCCAGGTGAGTTTTTAGTAAGTTTTAAGTAAAATAGTACATTGTCACATGACTTTGTGCCTTAACTGACAAAATTATTAGCCTACGAAAAATTGAAAAGTGTGAGTTATGTGCCAGAACGGCTGTCTTTGTTTTGGTTCTTTTTACCCACCCAATGACACTTTTGCCAATTATATTTCAGCACCCTGGGTTGCCTTGGTGGAAAACTGTGTATTTCATTCATTCAGTCAGGAAGGCTCTCAATTGCATGCGTCCGTGACCAAAATGCGACCTCCGGTGGACAGTAACAGACCTGAAATGAGATGCGGATTCAGAGTTCCACATGAAGTGGTTATTAATTAGCAAATAATATAAATATTACAAACGTAAACATTAGGTGAACAGGTTACATTGTAACCTCGTATCCTAACAACACGCTACATGACGAGATACGCAGTGATAAGCAATTTGGCTGTTTGCACCAGAAACAACAGAAATTTAAATACAGCCTTTCAGAAGCACAGAATATGCACTCACTCACAAAAAGGTTTATAATCTAATTAATACATATTAAACCTCTTTAACATTATTATATGTACATGCTGAGTCACTGATGTTTGCTAACTTGACTTGCACCGAGTCACACTTCTGAAGTTCAAAATGTGTATTTTATTTTCAAGATCTGAGGAGGTGAACTATCTGCTGCTGCTTTCAGTAGTATGGCAATAAATGCAACATAAAATGGCATTCAAACTCACATTATTAGCATTTAACACTGAATAAAGCACCTTTGAGAAATAGAAGCCATATCTAAAATAGAAATTTCAGGTGTTGGTAAGGACAAAATCTCCTTTTAGTATGGAAAAATTTCTTCTATCACGTGCCGTTGCTTTTAGTTAGAAAACGGTTCAAATCAGCCTTTAGGCTCGATAGTCAGGCACACTCAAGTCAATCTGGCAACCTGTGCTTGCGTGGACCTGTCAGAGGAGGAGCCAAGTGAAAATGTGTTTTGAGCGAGGAGTGCAATACCTAGTTCAACCACTGGGTGTCAAACTTACATACTGCACCTTTAAAGCTTTTAGCGTTTGAAAATATTAGATCTACATTAAACCTGAAAAAAATTGCAGAGGGAACCATGCAAATTGTCTTTGTTTTTTTATCAAACCTGAATGCTTCACATCTGAAGTGCACTGCTAAACCAGGTGAGTTAACTTACCGAGCAAGTTTAGTTTGGAATATAGGCTACATATGTTAGATACAGTATGTGATGCAAACAACAACGTTAATGTAGCATTCAATTGTTATTTAATACAAACTATACATTAATGTAGCGCTTTATCAAATCCTTACATAACTGCTTCACAAGTGTATATGAAGCAAAACAAAACTTCAATTTAAAACATTAAAAAATGCTATAGTAATTTGTTGTAAAGTGTGTTACATTGTATGCCTATTACAATATTTACAACACTATTAATGGATGCTACAGCACACTGTTGTATTAACTGTCATAAAATGATTGTGTAATATACTACACCCTGTAGTTGTAGAAAACATTTGTAGTTGTATTATTAAAGCAAGTATAGAATTATAACATTAATTCAAGTAGCCTACTTTACTAGAGTATGGTTCAAAAACACTGGTATCTGTTACTGTAGTATTTTTATGGTATGAAATGGAATTATGTTTTAGTGAATATTTTGTATTTATTCAATTTCATATTTTTATTAGAAATGCAAATGTGTGTCATTCTCCTATCTGTTTTTTTTAAAGTTCTATTTCCATGGCCTCAAGTCAAATATACGCCCAAGTCTTTAAATATAATTAGGCATATTAGTTTTACTTCACTTCGTCATTAAGCTCCTTTGCATCCCAGTCTCTCAGTAGTGTTTTTTTTATTTTATTTTTTTTATCTAGCATTTATTTAATAATCAAACAAATACATTGAACATGAACAGTTTGTGTCTTGGCTTAGTGCTGCTTTTCAAGAATCTTCTGTTGTCATGCATTACAGGTGTATTTAGACAAAGCTCATTTAGACAAAACAAAACCAAAAAAGAAATACCTTTCATCACTATCTCAGTTAAGGAATGCAAAATATGCCTTGCAGCAGTGGTTTACCATGAAATTCCAATATATAGTAAGCAGGTTGTTCACTATTTTGGCACAGAAGCATAATGGAATAAATATTTAGTTGTGTGGTTAGTCAGAAAAACATTTATCCACAGGGAGTCACAAATGATTAAAGCAAATTATTATTATTTTAATTTCACAATTAGAATTGCTATGATGAGAAACAATGTTTTAATATTAATAACACATGACAGAATCTGGAATATGGAACAGAGAAAGTAAAAAGTAATTCAACTGAAAATACAATAGAGGGCACCATGAAGTTAAGTGAATTCATCATATTTGTTGAACTTCACCAGAATCCATTCAGTTACACTTTATTTTACTTTCTTTTTTTAAAAATTCTACTTTTAAGTAATGGTAATTATGCATTTATGTAATTTTTACTTTATTTCTGAAAGAAAGTACACAGAATGTGACAAGAACATTGTAAAGTAAGGAATAAAGTCAGAAGTATTACCATCTATTAAGTTAAAAAGTAAAATTCTGTCTTTTTTTACAGATTATAAAAAAAAAGTTTTGCGAGTATACAGTATTTGAAGTGTTGCTAATCTAAAAGGTTTTATTTCCATATTTTTTTCACCTTAGCTGTTAACATATTATAGATCAGCTGGAAAAAGTCCGAAAATCTGAACGATCCTTTTCAGTATTAAACATTATAAACTTTAATTTAGCAGGCACTTTTAACCAAAGATGCTTACAAAGGAAATTACATCTTAAGTAGGGCTGCACGATACTGGAAAAATACGTGATATTGTTGTTGAGTTTTTGCGATAATGATATTTCTTGTGATATAACATTTCCCTAGAAAAATCCTATTTTTAATAGCTATGTTTTTAAATCATTTATTTATTTAATGGTATTAAAATAAACAGGTTAAAGATATTATTGAGATGTAATTAATTCTAATTCAGTCTAAAATACTGTCAAGGTGCAAACGTTTAGTCTTTAACCTTTAGCCTATTATGCCCCTTTTTTTATAAGTCTCTGATGTCCCTAGAGTGTGTATGCAGCTCAAAATACACCACACATAATGTTTTATAACTCTTTGAAACTGCCTCTTTTAGGCTTTGATCCAAATTGTGCCATTTTGGTGACTGTCGCTTTAAATTCTAATGAGATTGTGCTCTTTTCAAAAGAGGGCGGAGCTACAAGTGCCTATATGTCAGCATAGTGGCAGATTCAAAAATAAGACTAACGTCCTATACTAATGAGGGAGTGATGGTTACTAATGGGCAGAGCCTCTGCCTCTGATGACATGTACAAAGAAAGAATGTCAATCAAAGTGTTGCTGCAGACTGTTTTTATCAATTGTGATTATAAAAAAAATAAAATGAATACATTTTTGCCATTAGAAGCTGGTTATATTTACAGACTGTTGCCACACAACTGTGTTTATATTCCTTTTAAAAAGTGATTTTAGCACAAGGTCCCCTTTAAAACACTATGAATGAATGTAAACCTCAGTAGATATTCCCACTCTGATTGGCTGTTGTTATTTACCTCTCTTGTCTCGACTCCTGACATTAGGGTTTATTTTCAGTGCCTGGTTCACTTTTAAGCTGCTTTAGCCAATAGCAGAACAGCAACTACAAGATAGTTCGGCCCCATCTGATTGGTCAAATTCAGATAAACAACCAATGCTTAAAATAAATGTAATTTACCACATATATTGCATATACTTTTATCAGGATAACAAGACTTTTGCAATATATTGTGCAGCCCTAATTTTAACCTTTTCGCTTGTGTAATTTATTCTGATTGATCGACATTAAAAACATTCTCACTTGACAGATGTTACTTTCTCACTGTCATCTAAATAGTCTGCTTAAAATGTCATCCTTTGTTTTTCCAAACTGATTTCATTTGAAGGCAGTTTGATCAAAACACGGCTCTTGTTGCTGTGAGATGGTCAGGAATGTTTGATTTGTATGTACCAGGTTAAATTTATCTTTGCAGATTGATACAGATTAACTGTGACTGTGCGTCACTCCAAACAACTCAGACATGCACAACAAGATACACTTGTTTCTCACACAGCAGTACAGCTGAACTTAAACATAATGACAGTCTGTCTTTTTTAATATGTCTGGAGAATACAAGTATGCTTCTTAAGAAAATCTTGTGACAGAAACTGGGTGTAGCTTTAATTATGGGCATTTTTTGTCATGTTGGGGTTTTTTTTTACATGGGAATTGATTACAGGAGCATACTTTGCACTGTAAGGCATTTGCAAAAAGTGTGAGAATTTAATGTTTATTTTCTTTCTATATATTTTTAGTTTTAGGAGGATTAGTTAAATCGATAAATTTTGACAAATGACTTAAATGCAATAACAATACAGTTAAGATAGTAACCAGTGCTTTACATGTTCTTATATGTTACAGTTAGTGTTTGTTGTGTTTAAGTGTTAATTTGTTAAACCGCTGGTTTAAGGTGAGCTTTTAATTTGGCTGGTTTGAACAAAGCACAAAAAGTCTACTTTCAAGAAACAGGAACAGAAAAAGGAAGTGCCCTGTCTTAAATTACCCTCAAGTGGTCTACTGTTTGGTTAACATATTATTAGCAAGAACAGGTTTTTGGAGATATACTAAAATGTAAAATATGTGAAGAACTCACTTTCAGTTAAGAACGTAACGGTTACTAAAGTAACCCTCGTTCCCCGAGGGGGGGAACGGAAATGCTATGTGGAAACTTCCACTATGGGGATTTCGTCAGAAAGCCAATCATTCTGAAGAGTAATTAAACGGGCCAATGAAATGCCAATGAGTTGGCGGTGTCAGCGTGCACAGCTGGCAGCAATCATAATCAGCTTGTGAATAAGAATGCCCGCTGTGCCACACAACCACACCTTTTCTAGCTGAAGAAGCCGAACTACAGCTGTCAGCTAAGGCGCAATCCCTGTGGCGAAGGAACATAGCATTTCCGTTCCCCCCCTCGGGGAACGAGGGTTACTTTAGTAACCGTTACGTTCCCCAGCGGGAGGGGAACTACAATGCTATGTGGAAACTTCCACTATGGGGAAATCTATGGAAAACGCCACAGTGATTGAACCTTACCACGTCGCTGGTGAGAGGTTTGCCAGGCTCCGGCGTGAGCGCACCATCATCACCAGAGACGCAGCCCACCAACGTGTCCCCTGGCCCTAACTTACCTTACTTACCTGTGAAGCACTTAAAGGCTTATTTATATTTTTTGGGGAGTCGTAAAAAATACACCTAGTTAAGATACTAGGAATTTTAAATTACGACAGTACGTTGGGAAGCGTGCAGTCCCGATAGGGAGGACGCTGCGGAGGCCACCTGCTGCCCAATGGGGAGACCTGGTGGCAGGAAGACATATGGACTAACCCTGAAAAGGGGGAGAACACATATGAAGCATGTTTAGCGGGGAGGGAAGACACGGGCCCGCCTAAGAGGAGGAACTACACCGTGGCTGAGTGAAGCATAGGGGATCGCCAGTGGGGATCGCGCATAGCAGGCACCTATACCCAGAACGCGGGCTGACCAAGTGGGCATACCAACTACGTAATGGGCCAGGCACCTGACTCCTCCGCTGAGTCAGATGCTGGGGGCCTCGGAGGAACTCTGTAGGGTTCGCCAAATGGGGAACTCAACTGAACAGAGTGAATAAGCGCACGAATCTCTGTGTTAGAGAGAAAGGCGCAGCAAGCGTGTTTCAACACCGTACTGAATTTCCTCATTCACTGGCGTATCCAGCACACGTGAGGAAAATCAGCCCACTCAAAGATTATAGAATCTTTACGAATGTATTAGATGTCGCCCAGCCCGCAGCTCTACAGATGTCTGTTAGAGAGGCGCCGCGTGCTTACGCTCAAGAGAAGGCGATACTCTTAGTCGAGCGCGCTCTCACTCCCGGGGTACTCGGCTCACCCTGGCATAGAAAAGCGAGGGAGATGGCATCCACTATCCAGTGGCCAACCTCAGAATGGAACGGCACTTCCCGTCTGCCGATCATAACAGAAAGGAGCTGCTTAGAGTCGTAAGCTCTAATGCGGTCACAAGCGCCGAGCGCGAACAGGACACAGCAAAGAAAGGGGCTGGGTCTGCCTCATCCGTGGGCAGCGCTTGCAGGTTCACTACATAGTCTTAAGAAGCGCTGTAGGAACCTCGGGCACCTAGGTGGGCCGGGGTCTCAGGAAAACGTGAGAGTGGGCCGGCCCGAATTGCTGGCACACTTCGCTGACCGAAAATGCCTCCAGATACCCGACCCTCTTGACCGATGCCAACGCGACCAGCAGAGCTGTCTACCTGGACAGAAAACTTAAAGATACTGAGTCGAGTGGATCGAGCAGACCTCTCCTAAGAGAGATCTCCAAGTGGGTATGAGAGGGGGACAGGATTGATTTAATTCACCAGCGTCTCGCGCCTCTGGGAACTGGATGATGAGGCGATGCTTTCCCAGCGCGCCGCCATCCCCGCGTCCTCAGAGCGGGGATGATCGTAACGCCAACCCCTCAGTGCGAAGGGGACAGCCTTAGCTCAGCCAGCTGAAGGAGGAAAGCATCACACTGATCTGGCATGTCCGGGGTCCTTCTCGGAGAGAAGTACACCACACAGCGAATAGACTCCACTTCAGGGCGTAGGCATGCCTCGTAGAGGGTGCTCTAGCCTGAGTGACGGTGTTAACCACCGAACCGGTAAGTCACCTAAGTCCTCCACGCTCCATCTATGGACCTTACACGTGATTCCAGAGATCTGGGCGCGGGTGCCAGATGGTGCCTGTTCCAAAGAAGAAGGAGCTTCTTCAAAGGGATATGCCAGGGAGGGGCCGTCACGAGGAGAGAGCTGAAATACAGATAAGATTGAGCCAAAGGCGCAATAACAGATCTGGTCCTCGTCCTCCCTGACGTAACACAGTATCTGCGAGTAGGCTCACTGGAGAGAAATGCGTATTTACGCACGCCCAGGGGCCAGCTGTGTTAGCCAGCGCGCAGAGCGCACCTATAACAGCTGGACAGCCGGAGGTGGAATCTCAGTTTTCCCGGGCGTGAACTGCCGTGAGAGCGCATCGGCTGCACGGTTGAGTTCGCCGGGGGAAAAAATGGCACGCAGCGATTCCGCCGCGAATGACTCCGGAGGAGCAGACGGCGAGCGAGCTGAGACATGCGGCGAGAGCGGATACCCTCTGTGCGGTTGATATACGCCATCGTCGCCGTGCTGTCCGTCCTGACCAGCATGTGTTTCCCCTCTAGCACCGGTAAAAACAGTGCAGCGCGAGATACACTGCCAACAGCTCCAGGCAATTAATATGCCAATGCAACCGGGTTCCTTCCACGGACCCGCAGCTGCATGCCCGCAACACACGGCCCCCCAGCTCGTACTGGAAGCATCTGTCGAAACGACGACATGCCTGGACACTTGTTCTAGAGGCACACAGGCCTGTAGAAACGCAGGGTCCATCCAGAGGCTGAGGGCACGGCGACACAGCGGAGTGACAGTCACCCGGTGCGTGCCCGCGTGCCCGCGTGCCATGCGCGTCTAGGGACCTGATCGGGAAGCCAATGCTGAAGCGGTCTCATATGGAACAGCCCGAGCGGCGTGAAGCGGCCACGGATGCCATATGCCCCAGGAGCCTCTGAAATGATATCAGTGGGACCACAGTTTTCCTGTCGAACGCTCTCAGACAGGTCAGCATCAGCCCAGCGCGCTCTCGAGGGAGGCGCGCCGTCATGGTGATCAAGTCCATCTCCAACCCGAGAAAAAAGATGCTCTGCACAGGGGCGAGCCTACTCCTTTCTCGGTTGACCCAAAACCCCAACAGGTCGAGGTGCCGGAGCACCCAGTCCCTGTACATAATCAATTGATCCCACGAGTGAGCTAAAAGCCAGTCATCGAGATAATGGAGTATGCAGATGCCCGCGAGCCGAAGGGGCATTAGGGCATCCTCCGCGAGCTTCGTGAAAACCCGCGGAGACAGGGAGAGCCAGAAAGGGAGGACTTTGTACTATCATGCTCGACCCTCGCACGCAAACCGCAGCCGGTGGCGTGGGAAAATGGAGAAATGAATGTACGTGTCCTTCAGGTCTATCGCTGCAGACCAATCCTGAGGACGGACGCACCGGGGGATGTGCTTCTGCATGAGCATTCTGAGCGGCTGCTTGTAAGGCAGCGAGTCAAAATGCGCAGAACTAGGATTGGTCATAACCCACTGCTCTTTTAGGGTACGATGAAGTACAGACTAAAAAGCCCATACCTCATCTCGGCTGGAGGGACCGGCTTGATTGCATCCTTCGCCAGGAGGACAGCAATCTCCTCGCACAAGAGAGGGGCGGACACAGGGCTGACACCTGGTGTAATACACGCCCGTGAACTTGGGGGACCGTTTAGCGAACTGAATCGCATAGACGAGTCTGATTGTCCGAATGAGCCATCGCGACGGGCTGGGCAGCGCTAACCAGGCTGGCAGAGCCCACGCGAGTGACATCATCGGTGCAATCACTGACGCACCAGCAGTGGGGCAGCACGGGATGGGAGAGCTCACCCCGGGAGGCATGCGTCCCAAGGAAGAGCGGAAGTAAAGAGGTTTAATCTTAACTTCGTCCCAAGAGCCCGCAGGGCGGCTAGGAGTGCGAGAGAAAGGAGCCCGTCCTCTGGCACTCACAGAGCCTGTGGCGAAGAGCACCGATCCTGCGAGCTGGAAGGCATAGCGTCCCATACTGGCAGTGTTCGGGCTATCACACCCGGAGAGAGGAAAAAATTGCTCTTAAAAAAAATTTAGTAGCCATACGGCCTTTTTGTTAATGATATGGGTGTCCCTGGCCCTCCGCCAGGGAAAGAGCAAACATCCTTTTCTCAGAGTGGCCCGTCTCAGGGACGCTTCGCGGTCCGTACTGGACTTAGCGGCGCCCTGAGGCGGGGGGCGGTGATCGTCTGTGAGGTGCTCAACGCTGCCGCTTAACCAGTTGAACGGACAGGGCGGCGGAGCAGATTTTGGATCCACAGACGAGCGCCCTCGGCGAGAAGCAGCCAAAGTGCACGAATCGACGGGGAGAGCGGTTTTTGAGCCCGCCAATCGCACTTGACTACTCTTTCACCGAAGTGAATTCCTGGGTGAACTCACCCCGGTGTCGCCGAACAGGCCAGCCTGGTATATGGGTGTGTTAAGAAAGCGAACTTTGTCAATGACACACATATCTGCCAGGTTTAGCCAGAGGTGGCGTTCCTGGACCACTAGTGTGGTCATCGTCCTTCCCAGGGCACTCGCAGCCGACCTGGTGTTTTTAGAGCAAAGTCGGTTGCAGTGCGTAGTGCATTAAGCCTGGGTCGGAACCTTCCTCGTGCCGCTGGGCCAGCGCTTGCACTAGCCATAGCAAGCAAAACGGAAGCAGCCTGGCCCGCAGCAGTGTAGGCTCTGGCCCTGAGGGACACAGACAACCTACACGCTTTGGACGGGAGCCGAGGCTAACCACGCCAGGAAGGGGCACCACGCGGGCAAGATTGACCGCGCTAGCACACTCGACCTGGGGTTTTGCCTCATACCCCCTGGCTGCTCCGTCATCGAGGAAGGTGAGGGCGGAGCGCACGCAGACCGGGCAGAAAAAGGTGCCCTCAGCGCTGCGTGAACTTACTGTGCACCTCCGGGAAGAAGGGGACGGGAGGCTTAGAGGGTTTCCCCTTCTTATCCTCCACGTAACACCCGTCTAATCGGTCCGGCGGCGAAGCTGGGGGACAAGCCATCTCCAGCCTCGTCGCCGAAGCAGCCCGGGTTAGCACGGCCATCATATCAGATGCCATATCCGGAGCCTCGCTTACCACCCCTGAGGGAGGAAGCGGGTCCGAATTGTCATCGGAAAATGACAGCCCACCCTCCGATGCAGCGATGGACATCTGGTCCTCGGTGTCATCGAGTGAGAGGGCGACCCTCCCGAAGGATGGTTCGCTTCTCTCACTCGAAGCTTGGATGGAGCGCGCTGAGGAATGGGAGGTCCGCAAGCCCGAGGGCGGCGGATTGACCCCCACTGTGACCCTCAGATCTGCCCGAGTGCCAACCGCTACTTGCGGGGGACAACAGGGGTGGTTCGCCCTTTTGCAAGAGCGAACCGCGATCTTAGCTGCGCAACAGACATGCCATCGCAGTGATGGCATGCACTGCCCGCGAGCACCGCATTAACATGCTGGTCCCCCAGACATGCAATACAGTGCTCGTGCCCATCATCCGTGGACAGGAAACCACCGCATCCAGAAACGCACGGTCGGAGCGACGTCTTTAAAAAGACGCGCTGCCCGACCGTGTTGCTCTTTTAGGAAATTTGCTTAAATTTATACGCACCGCTCTTGAAGTACCGGTCCAGCGAAACGCCCAGGGACAGGAGAAACCCAGCTCGACCACCACTGCTCGCGTTGTTGCTCGTGCTGGAACCGGGAGAAATCAGCCTCTCAGAAGACGGCAGCTTTCTCTCACTCTCTCTCTCTCGAACAAAGTCAGACATTAGCACAGATATTAGATGTACTAAGATGTTGATGTTAAGAATTTACAGATAACAGATCAAACCAAGATATTGTTTTTGTTTTTACTCAAAATTTTGTTTGCATTGGGCGTGATGCAGTTGGGTGTGAACTCCTGCTTATCAGATACATCTGCATCTGACTTTACATTTTCATTATTTTTCTATAATGTGAATTACACAGTAAAATGTGTAATGTGAAGCCAGCAGCTGGATGTTGTTCAGATGTTGAGGTGTGAGCGCATCTGCACGCACAGTGAGGCGAAGACTTTTGGAAGATGGCCTGGTGTCAAGAAGGGCAGCAAAAAAGCCAAAAAAACATCAGGGACAGACTGATCTTCTGCAAAAAGTATGGCGAATGGACTGCTGAGGACTGGGGCAAAGTCATATTCTCTGATGAAGCCCCTTTCCAATTGTTTGGGGCATC
>CAIGQV010017699.1:342332-439992 GCA_903798115.1 Danio jaintianensis | reverse complement strand
TGCAAAAAGTATGGCGAATGGACTGCTGAGGACTGGGGCAAAGTCATATTCTCCAATGAAGCCCCTTTCCGATTGTTTGGGGCATCTGGAAAAAGGCTTGTCCGGAGAAGAAAAGGTGAGCGCTACCATCAGTCCTGTGTCATGCCAACAGTAAAGCATCCTGAGACCATTCATGTGTGGGGTTGCTTCTCATCCAAGGGAGTGGGCTCACTCACAATTTTGCCCAAAAACACAGCCATGAATAAAGAATGGTACCAAAACACCCTCCAACAGCAACTTCTTCCAACAATCCAACAACAGTTTGGTGAAGAACAATGCATTTTCCAGCACGATGGAGCACCGTGCCATAAGGCAAAAGTGATATCTAAGTGGCTCGGGGACCAAAACATTGAAATTTTGGGTCCATGGCCTGGAAACTCCCCAGATCTTAATCCCATTGAAAACTTGTGGTCAATCCTCAAGAGGCAGGTGGACAGACAAAAACCCACTAATTCTGACAAACTCCAAGAAGTGGTTATGAAAGAATGGGTTGCTTTCAGTCAGGATTTGGCCCAGAAGTTGATTAAGAGCATGCCCAGTCTAATTGCAGAGGTCCTGAAAAAGAAGGGCCAACACTGCAAATACTGACTCTTTATAAAATGTCATGTAATTGTCGATAAAAGCCTTTGAAACGTATGAAGTGCTTGTAAATATATTTCAGTACATCACAGAAACAACTGAAACAAAGATCTAAAAGCAGTTTAGCAGCAAACTTTGTGAAAACTAATATTTGTGTCATTCTCAAAACTTTTGGCCACGACTGTAAATGAATGGCGGAAGAAAGTAGTTCCTCATACAAAAGGATTTTTAGACTCTCTGTGTTAGATTTTCTTTTTTTATAAACACGATTATGTCATCGAACTGTTGTATAAATGCAATATCACACTTGTAGCAGTGCGATATGACTGTATATCGTCACTGGTAGGACACTAAGGCAGTTGGCCTGCGGCCTTGTGCTAACGCACCCCCAGCACCTCCCACCAGTGCCGATATACAGCCATATCGCACTGCTACTCGTGTGATATTGCTCACATATAAATATATGTATAATGAATATATATATATATACATTTATATATATTCATTCATTCATCATTCATTCATTTTCTTTTCGGCTTAGTTCCTTTATTAATCTGGGGTCGCCACAGCGGAATGAACCGCCAACTTATCCAGCATATGTTTTACGAAGAGGATGCCCTTCCAGCTGCAACCCAGCACTGGGAAACATCCATACACTCTCATTCACACACATACACTACGGACAATTTAGTGTCAGCCTATATATATATATATATATTTATATATATATATATATATTAATTCATTCATTTTCTTTTCGGCTTAGTCCCTTTATTAATCCGGGGTCGCCACAGCAGAATGAACCGCCAACTTATCCAGCATATGTTTTACGCAGAGGATGCCCTTCCAGCTGCAACCCAGCACTGGGAAACATTCATACACTCTCATTCACACACATACACTACGGACAATTTAGTGTCAGCCTATATATATATTTGAAAAAAAAATTATTGATGTAATCAAACGAATATAGCGATCGTAGTCAGTGTAGTGGAATTAAAACAACAAGCTATTTGTACAAAGAAGGCAACACAAATTGGATACCTGAGGTACTTTTATTTTTATATTTTAAAATAGTAGCCTGCTAGCACAACTTCCATATTATTTATCATTCTTTTTTCCCATGGATAACCAATTGTTTTCTAGATAGTCATTATCTTTAAATAATCATTGAAATGAGGGCTTAACAACAAGCAGTGTTTCTCAATGTGGTCTGTAGCTTTAAATTGCCAAAACCATTTATAGATATCGTGCTTGGTGTAACAAGCCTTTAGACTAGAATAGGGTACATCATTTAATAGTATAATTTAATGAATGTTTTATAATGGGATGTCACCTATTCAGTGCGTTTTCATTCATCCGAACAGAGATCTAGACTTGACGCTAGTCTTGTCGTGAGCTACATCAATAACATCAGGACACAAGGCTCAGTTATGGGCTCATTGAGCGATGTGGATTTCGCAAGGCTGTGGTTTCAAGTGAAGCTTAGTCCATTCCTGTCCTCGCTGTCCAGAGACACGCTGTCCTGTCTCAGTCGAAGCAGTTTCACCTGCCAGAGCTTCCAAGCACTGTGTGTATTTATGATATACAAAAATCATGCTTATATTTTATGACTACAGTCATTTGTTGTTGGAGAAAATGCAAAAGATGATTTGCTTTTTTTTGCTTTGTTTTTAAGGGTAAAGCATTTAAGCGTGCAGATTGGTCCTGAAAGACAAAAGATGGTGTATCAAAACTTCATAAAACCATTTCTGGCAAGAAATACAACTGACGGTAATACTATTTTGTCCATTCATTTGGATGTTGACTACACTCTCTACACTCATTTCAGAAGAATCTTTTTTTTTGTACTATAAAAACAACAATTACGTGACTGTATTTTATTAGAAATTGTTCATAGCTTGTGTTTCTTGGGTGTTTTTCTTTTTTTATATTTGAATTGATTTATGGGATTTTCGAAGTTTAAAAAAAAATTGTAACTGTAGTTTAACAGCATCACTTTTGTTGACGTTTTAAGTTGGTTTCAACTATAAATTGACTGTGTTGGTCCTAAATGATATCTTTCAAAAATGTACTTTAATTTAGTCATTTTAAAGTATCACATTAAACTAAGTGAGTTGTTTTTGGCTAGCTGAAGTAATTTACTTTCTTATTTTCACTTTATTAATCATTTTGTTGGGTTTTTGTCATTTTCTGATATTTTTTTCAATTCTAATAAATACATATAACGTTTACAAATTTGAATGGTTTGTTTTTTGTAATTTGTAATTGTAATTTTTTTATTTTTGTAAACTATAAAAAAACCCTGTAATTTAATTATATAAAAAACCAAATGGACGAAACCATCAATATCAATAAAGAAATGTATTTTTATGAACGTACAGTTCAAGTTGTAAGTTCACTCTTTGTGTTGCTGATGTTTTTTTTTTTAAAGCTGGCTGTGTGAACAGTACAAACAGCACCGGGCAATGGCTTCTAGTCAACTTCCAGTCATTCTCATCCATTGCAAGTCTAGGAGATTTCATAGCTCTGAAACCAGACTTTAATGGGGTAAGTGAGTGAAACAGACCAGCTTTACATCATGAATGAAATCACAGCATCATTGCTGAGATGATCCACGTGAATGTTTGCAGCTGGTGGTCCTAGATAAACTCACGCCAGAGCAGAAAGCTGAACTGATGTTTCAGCTGGAAGCCAAATTCAGCCTGAATGCTGACGCCATCAGTCAGATCTTCCAGAGTTTCTTGCAGCCACTCACCAACATGACATTGAACCTGACCAGCACCAGTTCAGGGCTCCTCGACAAGGTTAGACAGAAGTTTCTGACTGACCTCTAGACTGATAGATCCAGTGACAAAGCATCAATGAGAAAAATCATCCTAATTGTTTTCACATTTCTGTGCAGAATCTCACAGACTTTGTGCTATATTTGAGACCAATGGGAAGATTCATCAGATCATGTGTGAATATTGCTCAGACAGTAAGTTTTAGATTTATTATATATTTGTGTGTGTGTGTGTGTGTGTGTGTGTGTGTGTGTGTGTGCGTGCGTGCGTGCGTGCGTGCGTGCGTGCGTGCGTGCGTGCGTGCGTGCGTGCGTGCGTGCGTGTATAGAAGTCAATTAACGATTAATCTCTACGCACCTGGGGGTGATGGATAGGTGCGTAAGAAATAAATACTCTTTTTATTAATATATATATTTTTTATATATTCATTAATTTTTATATATATATATATATATTAAAAAAAAATTACTTAAAAGGGTCAAAAGTGGAAAAAAATAATAATAATAATAATTCACATTTCCTGTCAAACATTTCCTGCACACTTTTTGACAGAGTCAAGCTTTAAATAGGAAAATGATCAAAAATCTCTTTTTTGCATTTTTTGGAGCAAAATGCTAATGGTCTAATCCGATTCAATTATCTATGCTAAGCTAAGTGCTTCCACCAGAGCTGGAGATCAGCTAAATAGTTTGATAAATGGTAAAACTCAACTAGGTAACTTGTAAAATGAACCAATTTCCAAAAAAAAAGAAAAGAAAAGTGGAGTGTTACTTTAAGATGTCGTTTATCTGTTTAATTGATAGCCCTAATGTGTGTAAACATTTGTTCTCTTTCAGACAAATATAAGCAGTATTAGAAATGAAACGATACAGCTTCTGGTCAACTGGACTGTCAACTATATCAACAACCAAATCTCAGTAAATACATTTAATTTCAACAACATCAGTGAGTGGTTCCAGACCATAGTTATTCCTGTGATGAACAAATACCTGCAAACTAACCAGACTTTGTCAGGCAACACTACAGAAATATTCAGCTTGGTTTTGTAAGTAGCGCATCAATCTTTTGCAAATTATAGCACCAAATGATAGCTTTTATTTTAAAAAATGTTGTTTGCTAATTGAAATTATCAATAAATATCTAAATATATATATATATATAAATGTACTAACTAGCATTTTTTCCCATTACTTTAAAAATAACTCTTACACATTTTTGTTTCATTTATGCTTAAAATAGAAGAAAAACATCAAGAAAAATCATTTAAATTCCATAACAAACCAAAGTATTTTCCCCCTATTGTCCTTCTGAAATAAATGTCAAAATGACTTGTATACATAGTATTGCTTTTAATATAGTAACATTTGAACTGCAGTTAGAAACACAGATTAGTTACTTTGCTTTTTCTAATGCCATGCTCTTGTTCAGTGCTGCTGAAGCTCAAACGGCAGATCCTGTGGACATCTGTACAGTCACCATCAATAACAGCTCCTGTCAAGTAAGTTTGTCTTTCACAAACCTCAATCTTATGTGTAATTAACCACACCCTGCATGTCTGACAAGCCGACTGCAATGTCACACATCTAAAGAATGTCAATGTTAAAACTTCCACACAATGGGGTTTTGTTTCCATGTACGAAAACTGAAACAACTTCAGTACAAGCTGTAAAAGTCTTAGGCTGATTGATTAAGATTGTAAAAATGATCATATGATTGATCTTAATGTTTTGTGTCTGTCTCCCAAAAACATTGTACTTACGTAGCACCTAAAAATCGCAGAAGATTTATTGAGTGCTCTGGAGAAGTCGTTAAAGCCTTGTGTGTATCGTAAGAAGACTGCAGGATAATTGGTAGATTGCACTTTTAACTTCAACTCAATTGCAGTTTGATTAATTAAAATTTCATTGTACTTTATGAACACTTTCTTTTTTATGAATTCATAAATTAGATTAACAAAAAAAGGCAGAAAACACCTTCTATATATATACACATCTAAATTAGATGACTGAACAAAGATAGGAGTAAAAGAAGGAATAAGAAAAATATGCTTTAAAGACTGGGGAAAATAGGAATAAACTAAAAAAAAACAATCGGTGCATGAAAACCATCCATGTAATGACTATTTTATATACATAACCTTATATGTTTTTTTAACCTTTTTATTTTTTTTCATTGCCTTACTCTGTTGGTAGGTGCTTATATATACTTGTCTTGATTGCTAATCCACATAAGATAATGATTATTATGTTAAACATTCAGGATATGACTCAATAAAAGGTTATATGTCTGTACTTTGCAAAAGGTCAGAGACTCCAAAGTAGCAAGTTCTGGCATCTTCATGTTATGTGCAGTCTAGGGAAACACACATGGAATTGTAACAATTGTTTGTAACCTCTTAAGAGCTAATGCTGTTCCCGATACAATGAGAGGTGGGAATTTCTGCAGTGAAATGTCCAACTTCTGACCTCAATGCGTTCCAGTCAATCACAGTTGCTTTTTCGTGACATGGGATGTGAATATTTTATAACATTTCATGCTATTGTGGCAGTTATGGCTAAAACAAAAAAAAATACAGCTGACAAAAAAATAAAAAGAATATTATTGCATTTTAAAGCTTTAATATAATCTTAGAAATAGCCTTTATTAGTAGAGTTCCCACTTTTGTGCTGTAAACATACTTGAAAGTTTATTTATATGTTTTTGCAATAGGGTAGCTCCACACTAATCTCGCTAAGCAAAACTAGCTGCCATCTTTGAGGTTACTGTATGTCAAATGATGCATCTCACTGAAGTCGGGGTTCTTCAATCTTCCCAAGTTCACAGATCAGATGTTCTAGGCGTTATTTCCAATAGGAAGTACGAAAACTCTCAATTTCGAGTTTTCTGAAAGGAATCAATCTTGGTGTCAAAATGACATTAAAAAAATGGTCAAAAATGCAAATTGATTTAATGTCAATTGACTACCTTGATGTCAAAATAGCAGCAAACGCTGGTGTCAAAAAACACATGAAAAATTGATTACAGGACATATCTGCAAATAATTTTTGATGTGTTTTCTTGGGGTGTGATTCTTGGGGTGTGCCGCCCCAGTGTAAATATTCATTTATTCATTTTCTTTTTCGGCTTAGTCCCTTTACTAATCAGGGGTCGCCACAGCAGAATGATCCGCCAACTTATCCAGCATATGTTATTACGCAGCGGATGTCCTTCCAGCCACAACCCAGGACTGGGAAACACCCATACACTCTTGCATTCACACACATACACTACAGCCAATTTAGCTTATTCAGTTCACCTATACCGCACCGTCTTTGGACTGTGGGGGAAACCGGAGCACCCAGAGGAAACCCACGCAAACACGGGGAGAACATGTAAACTCCACACAAAAATGTCAACTGACCCAGCTGGGGCTCAAACCAGCGACTTTCTCGCTGTGAGGCGACAGCGCTACCCACTGCGCCACTGTGCCGCCCCAGTGTAAATATATAATTTGGAATTCAAGCTTTCAGATTAATAAAACTTTTCTCATAATAATTTTTGTATCATTATATTGGGGTCAATGGGCATAAATGTGTGGATGTCAAATGGACGTCAAGGTTTTGATATCAAATCGATTAGCACTTTTTATGTGTTTTGTAACATGTTTTTTTATGTTGTTTTGAGTAAGGTGCCCACTGCAATAACATACATCATTATCTGGAAGCCTGGTCCAGATATCACTTTTAAGTATAAAACGAATTATACTTTATATTCTGGGCATCTCTTATTCCTGCAGGTATCACAGAGCGCAGAGAGTTTGGCGAAAACGCTTAAATGTGTCGCTCAATCAAATCTGAGCTTCACTGAGGAAAACCTGCAACTTCTGATTACCGAACTCTCCAAAACACTGCAGACACAGATTCAGCAATCTCTAGGGGTATTAAATAATATGGAATAAAATGTATACATTTTAATAATACATTTGAAAGGAAAATCATTTTTGACAATTCTTCTTTGCTTCAGGTGACAAACTCATCTCAAAGCAACCTTACCGCCTTGTTTGGAGATCTACCAGCAGAAAGCTTCACAACCAGAAGCCTTGACGATGCAAACTTTGTGAAATTCTGGTTCCAGATAAAGATGAAGCCTCTACTGCCCAAAATTCCTACAGAATTCCTGTCATGCTTGAACACACGGAGCTTCAGCTGTCAGACCTACAGGGCACTGTACGTTGCTCACATTCTCTTTATGATACATGATAACCGCTCCTTATCTGATGATCTGATTATCCAATTATTTGCACAGTTTAACACACAACATGATCTTGGTTGAGATTGGCTTTTTCATTATGTTTGACTCCAGAAAACAAATCATTGAAAATAAAATGTAAATAATAAATGCACAAATAATGTTCAAACTAGAAAGATTTTGAATTGTACTTAAATAAACATGTTGCAAAGAAACAAATCAAATAACTTTTATCTGTATTTCAACACAGTTTCCCCAGTTTTTTTTGGTTCTCTACTTTAATACTGTTCTAGATATAACATACATCATTTAAACCCATAGTTCAGATTTTACCATATTTGCACATTTTTGTTTCCTGCAACGGATTGTATGTGAATAAACCACGTCATCTAGGGCTCTATTTGTTTTTGATTTATAAAATAGTTACTATTTCCCAGAATATTTTTTTACTATGAATTGTCTGATTGAATCAAACTGAAAATGTAGTTTCAATAAGCTGAAAATGCAGTAAAGAGCTCACAACTAGCATGTAACATTCTTCCAACATTAGTTTCTGGTTACAACTTGATTATTTTAAAAGAAAAAAAAAAAACATTAGGGGTTACTTTTTTGCAACCCCAAAATAACGTGTTCAGAACATTGCAGGTTGGTTGTTTTTATTAAAAAAAAAAAAAAATTATAATTAAAAATGACTTTTAGCTTAGCTACGTAATATTTCCTCATGGTTATTTGTAGGTCATTATTTTTACAAGCTAAAAATAACCTTTTCAGAACCTTTAATACGGGTTATTTTTAGGTTTCTTTTTTATAACCATGTAAACTAACTTCTCAGAACTATAAGCTGGCTATATTTTGCAGAATCACGTGATTGAAAATAGTGAATAAGTTGCAGCGTTTCATAAAATGTGAAAATGTCAAAATTAATAATAATGATCACGTAAATGTATAACTGAAATATAAAGATAATGTACATCCAGCCAGTTGTTTTTATACATTTTTTCGACGAGAAAATCCGTCTGGATGTACATTATCCTGCTTAATACACAGACCTCTAGATACTAGACTATATTGCTTATTCTCAGTTCAAATAGCTGACAAAAAAACAATAATTACATTATTGCAGAAATATCTAAAAAATAATTGCCATGTCAGTATATGGTCATCTCCATTGACCTAAAAGGATTGATCACTTTTACTTGTATTTAACATCAGCTTGCGCTCAAGTAATTTGAGTTTATTTAATGCCACTATGCTTCTGTAATCATAATCCTCTCACATCTCTGTTTTATCTGCAGTATTGTGGAGCTAAGTAATAATTTTGGACTGATGGACAGTGCGACACAGAGATCAGTTTTCAATGACTTCATTGTTCCCTTCCTGTCACGGCGTCAAAACACAAGTAAACTGTGCATTCTTTTAATCAAACAGGAGAAATTGATTTGTTTATTGTAATGTAAAACTAGCTTGTTCTTATTAAATGTTTGCTGAATTTTATTTGACACACTTTGAAGGACCCTATATTAATTACCTACAGTAGGGATTATATAAAAAGCAAAAGTATTTCATTTTGTCATTTCAGGTGTCGACTGCACTTTGCCATTTAACAACAGTGTGAACTTCATCCTGCAAAACTTCGGCAGTTTCTCTCAGTTTGCACAGCTTCAGCTATTTAGCAATTTGGGCGTAAATTTTTCAGCTGTGAGTCACACATTTATAGTGTATAGTGCTGATCATTTAAAGACTGACTGAACACAACATAACACAACTCATGTCCTTTCAGGTGGAGGCTGTTCCTGTTCTCTCACTGACGCAGCTGGGTGAACTGGTGTTCAGTCCTCCTGCTAGACCTGAAGACAGAGTCAACATCCTCACCAAAGTCTTTGACTTCCTTCTTCAAGCCTCTAACCAAGACAAACTGAATAGCTTCCTACCGGTTCTTCAAATACAGGCCAGAAAAGTGTGTAACAGTAAACTGCTTCATATAATGGAGTGTCAGCGGGCACCTTGATGTCAAAATGACATCAAGAAACACATGAAATATGAAAGTCAAGTCAATCGACTACCCTGATGTCAAAACGACATAAAATTGACATCTAACGTTGGCAATGTTAGATGTCATTTTTATGACGTTATGACATCAAGGTAGTTTACATGCATTGTAGGGATACAAAATCCAGTGTAAATTTATCATTTGAAAAGCTATCAAATGGATAAAACATTTTTATATTATAATACTGTTTGTGTCATTATTTTGGTGGTCAAAAAGGCATCAATATTTGGATGTCAAATGGACGTATTGACATCGATTTTTATTTTTGACAAGTTTTTTTTTTTTTTTTTTTACCTCATGCTTGATTTGAATTTAATGTCATTTTGACGTCAAGGTTCCTGCTGGAATGCTTTAGAAAAAAATAAATAATAATAATGATAATTTTATCCTGCAGGCAAACTTCAGTTGTGAAAATTACAAAACAATGTAAGTGACTTTTAACTCAAGCAAACAGTAAAGCAGATGTGTTAGTGTTGAATAGGATTAATTTATTTTGTGTTGTGTCTGTGAATCAGGTTTGACAGAGTGGATCAGGCATTATCAGTTTCTCCTAACCAGACTGAAGCCCTTCTGACCATCAGAGACTCACTTATGATGATTCCTCCTGACGGTGAGATAAAATTCAACAATGATTTGTTCCTTTATTATATGAACAAATGTGTTGAATTTGTTCAGAATATGTGAGTGTTTGAATAATTTTAACAAAATAAAAAGATCATACAAAATGCACATTATTTTTGATTTCAAGAGTTCACACTTAGCTGATGATTTATAATAAGCTTGTTTGGCAGGCTGTCCCGGGAGAGAGCCCTGAGCTCAAGGGATCCTCAAACCCAGGGCTCCCTCCCATTCGCAGGGCGAGAGGGGAGATTGAGCTCAGGTAGATCTCAAAAACTCCCCAAAATACCGTGATAAATTGCTCGGGACAGCAGCCGCGTATTTAACAGAAAAACTCCCCAAAAAGCAGTGAGAATGGAGCTATATCTGGCTGCTGGATATAACATGGGGAAAGAGAGGCTCCAGCGGGAGTCTAGGCATGTGTGTGGGAAGAGCTGGGGTACACTCCAGTGGAGACTAGGCGGTTTAGGTGAGACTGAGATTGCTCGAATGGACCCCTGTGGGAGTCAGAGTTTAGGGGGTGAGAGCTTAAGCAAGAGAAGAAAGAAAAGCAAGAAGCAGGGTGTTGGAAGGATGGAAGGAACTCAGAGCTGAAAAGGAAAGGGAGGAAGGCAGCGGAAGCACTCGACGCTGGAAGAAGGGAAAGAAAGGGTGAGAAAAGCTGGAAGGAAGGAACGTATACAAACAAATATATATATATATATATATATACTCCTGCAGGAGTCTAAGCTCGCTAAGCATGCTGGGTCATGCTTGGCCCTGAACCCTGAGAGGGGGGCAGGGGCTGAGTGGTTGGTGAGAACCAGCTGGGCTTCCTTGAAGTGATATTTACTGAGGCAGATGTAGGATTTGAAAGCTTCAGAGAACCATTGACCGAGGGTCCGGATCTGATGCTGAAAAAGCCCGTTAAGGGCTGCAGTGGTGGCAGCACCAATCCTAAATGAGTGGATGGAAAATGGCTTGAGGAGGGAGCCTGAGAGGCGGAGAACTTCTTTAAGGTGTTTTTGGAACCAGAATGAGTTACTGGATGGTTAGCGTCGTCAGTAAAAAAAGGGGCTAGGGGGTTAGCCTCTTGTGATCTCCTTAGGTGTAGATATGCTAGGAGGGTTTGGAATGGGCGGGTAGGGGAGGGAATGTTGAACACTTGAATAAAATGCTCTTTGTGAAATTGATCTGTTTTGCTTTGTTTGATAAGGAAAGAAAAGGGTTTCCTTATCCTGCCAAGTTAGATCTGATATAGTGGGGTGGAGCGAAGGGTTCCATTTGGATGTAACTGTTAGTTCAGAGCATCTAAGGAAGCCGAAGAAGGTTAGAGTGAACATGGCATTTAGGGTGCGGGCTGTGTGGGTGGAAATGTAACCTTTGCGTAAAGTGTGAATGCATGAGGAAAGAATGTTGAGTGTGATGGGTTGTCTAGAATCGGTGGTGGTGGGGTGGGTTTTTTGGATGCCTTTGATGAGGAGGGAGGTTTGCAAATTGGTGATAGTGTCAGAAGGGGACCCATGGATTCATTTGTGAAAAAATTGGATCCCACTGCTTTTAATTGAGCTGGCTTGGATGTTTTGCAGCGTGATGGTGGTATATAAAGAAAATGATGAGAGAAGGGAAAAATCAGGGAAATGTTTATGGAGGGTATAGATGTGTTTGAATAAATTCCATACTGTGAGGTATGACTAGCAGGTTCTGGGGGTTACTGCTTGTAGAATGGTTTGACGGAGGTTATAAAGGGGGTGGTTTATGGCAATATAATTTCTGAATAGGGAGGGAGAGGCGTTGGGTGGGGGTCCGCCTACGGGGCCAATAGCCAGAATTTCTGGATAGAAAAACGAGAAAGAGAGTCAGCAATTTAGTTTTTACAACCTGGTACATGTTCAGCAGTCATGATAAATTGTTTTTCAGCAGATATCTAGATGAGGCGTATTAAAAACGGCATTAGTGACGGGGAGTGAGAACGCCCTTTATTAATGCATTGCACAGTAGCTTTGGGGAATGAAACGCATGGTGAAGTTTAGATGGCCGAGAATAGATAGGAGTTTGCGTTTGGTGCATGTCTGTTTTTCTAAGAATATTTGACATATGATTCAGTCGAGTTTTTCTTTGGGGAGGGATGCTTGGAATTTATGCGAGTCTAGGTTAAAGTCCAGAAATTCGATTGAAGTGCTGGGTCCGGACGTTTTTTCCTCTGCGAGAGGAATTCCTAGATCGGCAAAAACCTTTTGGGTGATCGCTAGGTGTTTAGCCAAAGGCGACGACGGGGGAAAGATGATGAGAAAATCATCTAGAAGATGAATGAGGTGCAGGATTCCGTAATTATTAGACAAAATCCAGCATAATGCTTCTGACAGCATGTCAAATATTTTTGGGCTACTTTTACATCCGAAAGTTAGTTGAACACCAATGGAAGCCAAAAAGGTGTCAGAAAACTGTGTGAATTGGCATGATTTAAAAGGCAGAGGAGATGTCCACTTTAGCTAGCCAGGCATTGCAACCGGCTATTTTAAGGGAGATATCAAGCTATGTCGTGGTAATTAAGCGAATATTTGTCGCATAGGATAGTTAATGTTAATGCTAGGAAAAAAGGAATCATGCAGGGAAGAAAGGTAAATTGTTAGGCGTTTTTTGCCAGAGAATTTACGGGTTGTGATGTCTATAGGACTAATGCGTGAGACATTGAAGGGTGGGGCAGAGAATGGTCCGATCATAAAGTTATTATTGATTTTTTTATTGATTTTTTTTATTTAGATGGTCGACGGTTTCGGGTTCAGTCGTAGCAGACTGCAGACTAGGACAAAAGAGATTAATTTCTAAATAATGGGGGACAGGCGTTGGATGAGGGTCTGCTTCTGGAGCAAGCTGCCATAATCTCTCAAATGAGAAACGAGAGAGAGACACAGAAATTAGATTTTTTACAACATGGCACATGTACAGCAGTCATAATGAATTGTTTTTTAGCTGATATCCATGTGAGAGGCATCTTAATAAGGGCATGTGCGATGGGCAATGGAATTGCCTTTTGTTAATGCGTTGTACGATTGCTTCATTGTCACAATGTTCGAGGATGCTAGAGGCAGACATTCATCCCCCCACAGGATGGCGGAGGGATGGTGGTCCTGGAAGTTCATCTTGAAGGCGGAGTAGGTGAAGTGATGGTGGAGTAGAGTTTTAACCCCTTAGAGATCTTGAAATTTGCTTAAAATGCAAATGTATCTACCACCGAGTCAATGGATGAAACATTACTCCATTTGTCAGAAACGTCCTCCTCCGATTTATCGCAGTCAAGCGGGAAGTTTGTATTCTTTGCAATTTTCACCTCCAACCGACTTGCCATTGTAAACTCGGTCATGACGCTCTTTGTGAATGGATATATGAGTTACTATGGCATATTACAAACGGAATTCACTAGCTGCGTATTAATTTTTTCAGAAGTTTAATGGCTATCCGATGTGGCAGAGTTTTTTTTTTTTTTCTCGACATTCATAAACTGTCAAGAGGGAGGGCGGGACCGTCTCTCATCCTGGGAGCTCCTTGGATGGTGACAATTGTCCTTTCAGCTATTCGTTCAATGAAGTGTCAATCATGGGTGCAAAGGTCGGCGGCCATTTTGATGACGAAATCAGTAATGTTTACATCTGAAAGACGCTACTCTACTGAACACGCTCCAGCGGCTAGTTTGGATAATAGCAGTGCATTCCGTGGATGTTTAGCAACGTATTAATGTGTTGTGGACTAAAGTTTTACGGAATTGGATTGCCTGGACCCTTTGCAGTCAAATGATTCCATGCTGTTGGAATGTTATGGATCTGTGGACGGGGGGCTTGTGAGGTGAATTTTTTCGGTTTGTTATTGTCTCTGGTTGTTGACAGTTCAACAGAGGACACTAATGTCCGCTGTGTTCATGTCTTAAATGGTTGAAATCATTCTAGTCACGTGAGTCTCAGCTTTCGAAAGATATGTAAAATGTTTAGTCTTTGTTGGAGAGTCATTATTTTTTGCGAGGTTTCCCCTTAAAGCATTATATGTACCTCAGGTGGAACGGTAAGGGGTGAGATGGCTTGGAGCGTGGATACTGGCATCTGAGAGTTAAGGTGGAGTTTGTGGACTGTAATCTTGCTGGAGATTTGGGGTGAAGACACAGCGGATGCGTTGGTTGAGGTTGTTTGTCCTGGCGGGGCTGCTGAGCCACGGCCGAAGTCTCAGGGAGCAGGGCTCTGGCTTAAGTTGTTGTTGTTGTTGTTGTTATTTGTTGATTCTTTTCCATATTGATAGGTTAAATGGTGCAATGCTGTAAAAGCTTTTTGGAGCTGGAGCGTTTTTGTAGCAGGAAGCATTCTTTCAGATGAAGATAGTTATGGAATGGAGACTGTGGTTATTTATAGTGACTTAGCGATCATATGATTGGAGGATCATGATAAGCTAATGCCAGACTGGCTGTGGTCAATCATAGGCACGTGAGCCTCTCGAAATTAGTTTATAAATAAACTTCACTTAGTACTGTCATTTTACATAAAATACATTTACATATAATCCACAAGACAACAAAAAAACATTGTCAGGTAACCATAGACAGTAATAAAATCCAAGAGTTCAGAAACCCTTGCATTAGGTTATTTTAATGAAAATTAAACATTGGGACTAACTCTCGCTTATTTACAGTTTTCATTGTTTATTAATGAGCACTGTCCTGTTAAAATAAAATAAATAATTTCAGCTATATTCCTGTCTTGTGGACTGTATTTAAACATATTTTACAGTATGTAAAATATCTTAGGACAGTACTAAATAAATAAAAAATCAGGCAATGTATAAAATTCCTTATTTTGTTCAAATTATTCCCATCTTCCCTCCTTCTGTAAGGGATTCCCAAACTTAGCATAAGCCCTGTGAGAATTAATGTGTGAAATGTGTTTTATTTCCATCTAGAATGCATTCAGAGATCATTCCAAGTGAGTAACAAATCAAAGGATCAATTGTATGTATAGTATGTTTTTTAATGAATGAAATCTATTGTAACACAATGTTTGTTCTCATTCCTGCAGTGCACAGTCACTCCTGTAAATGGTAAGTGATTGGTTTTGTGTAGACTGATTGTGATGTTGCCAAAACTCAAATCTTGGTTGTTTTATCTTCCAGAAACTGTCCTCTGTGCAAATGTCAACAGGTGAGCTGTCAGCACTATATAAGTTAAACACTGATTAATCTATGGTCTGTCATAAAAGATGTTCTTCTGGTTTGCAGCTCTGCTGTTGGTCAGGTCTTGAATGGAGCGGCTCCAAATACTACATCCTCGCTGAATCTTTGTAACTTCACTGTGCTGGAGTTTGCCTGTCTGCCAACGGTAATATTACACTGGGAAAGATGAACGTTTTCCATCTTTAGTCACTTATTATTTGTGACATAGTTTTAGATTTGATACACTGTAAGACTCAATAAGTTAAAGGAACACTCCACTTGTTTTGGAAATAGGCTCATTTTGCTACTCTAGAGTTAAACATTTGAGTTTCCATTTTTTAATCCATTCAGTTTATCTGGCAGCAGGAGCACTTTTAGCTTAGCTTAGCATAGATCATTGAAACGAATTAGACAATTAGCATCTCGCTCCAAAAATTTAAAAAAGAATATAGATAATTTTCATATTTAAAGCTTGACTCTTCTGTAGTTACATCGAGTACTAACACTGACGGAAAATTAGAAGTTGCTATTTTCAAGACTTTTTGGAGCGAGATGCTAATGGTCTCATCTGATTCAATGATCAATGCTAAGCTAAGCTAAAAGTGATCCCACCAGTTTCAGAGATCAGATAAATGGATTGATAGATGGTAAAACTCAACTATTTAACACTAGGGGTGTTTTAAAATAAGCCAATATCACACAAAAAGTGGAGTGTTCTTTTAAGTGAACTCAAACCATTTGAGGAAAATGATTGCCTTAAACCATTTAAGTTTAAAAACTAATATTTATACTAATATCCTAATAATAATAATTATTATATTTTTTATAAATCTTAAACAAAACACATCAAATAACGAAACGGTTACTAAGTAACCCTCGTTCCCCGAGGGGGGGGAATGGAAATGCTATGTGGAAAACTTCCACTATGGGGATTTCGCCAGAAAGCCAACGATTTGAAGAGAAATAAAACGGGCCAATGAAATGCCAATGAATTGAGGGTTACGTAGTAACCGTTTTGTTCCACAGCGGGAGGGGAACTCCAATGCTATGTGGAAAACTTCCACTATGGGGAAATGTATGACAACCGCCACAGTGGTTGAACCCTGTCACAGCGCTGGTGAGAGGTTTCCCAGGCTCCAGCGTGAGCGCACCGTCACCGACCAGCAGAGCTGTCTACATGGACAGAAATCTTAAAGATACTCAGTCGAGTGGATCGAGCAGACCTGGCCTAAGAGAGATCTCCAAGAGGGCATGAAAGGGGGACAGGATGGATTTAACCATCTAGCGTCTCACGCCTCTGGGGGACTGGATAATGAGGCGATGCTTTCCCAGCACGCCACCCAGCACGCCATCACCGTCATAGCGGGGATGATCGTAATGCCAACCTCTCAGGGCGGAGGGGACAGCCTCTGTTCCAACTGAAGGAGGATAGCATCACACTGATCTGGCATGTCCAGGGTCCTTCTTGCAGAGAAGCACACCACACAGCGAATAGACTCCACTTCAGGGCACAGGCATGCCTCATAGAGGGTGCTCTAGCCTGAGTGATGGTGTTAACCACCGAGCCTCACCAAGGTCACCTAAGTCCTCCGTGCTCCATCTATGGACCACACGTAGAGGTTCCAGAGATCTGGGTGCGGGTGCCAGATGGTGCAAAGGGATTTGCCAGGGAGGGGCCGTCACGAGGAGAGTGGGTTCAGATATCTAGGTCCGGTTGGGCCAGAGAGGCACAACTAACAAGACCTGCTCCTCATCCTCCATGAGCTTGCACAGAGTCTGTGCGAGTAGGCTCACTGGGAAAAATGCGTATTTGCGCACGCCCCAGGGCCAGCTGAACTGAACCTGGGTGGAGCCTCCATTCTCCCAGACGTGAAGCTACAGTGAGAGCAAGGGCTGAGGGTGCAGCGACACAGCGAAGTGACAGCCACTTGGTGTGTGCGCACGTGCCATGTTCGTCAGGGGACCAGATCGTAAAGCCAATGCTAAAGTCTGTTTACCAGACTTAGCCGTGCCCTGGAGCGGGGACGCGAGGTGCTCGATGCTGCTGCTTAGCCGGTGGAGCGGCGGAGCAGGTGGATGGGTCGGCGCGGAGAGCGGTTGTGGGAGCCCACCTGCAGATGACTTCCCCCATCACACTTGACTTTTCTTTCATCACGATGAATTCCTAGGTGAACTCACCCACAGTGTCGCCGAACAGGCCAGCCTGAAGGGGACGGGAGGCTTAGAGGGTTTCCCCTACTTTTTAGCCTCCAAGTAACACCCGTCTAATCGGTCTGGCAGTGGAGCTGGGGAACAAGCCATCTCCAGCCCAGGTTAGCATGGCCATCATATGTAAACCCATATCTGGAGCCTCGCTTACCACCCCTGAGGGAGGAAGCAGGTCCAAATTGTCATTGGATAATGACAGCCCTCCAATGCAGCAATGGACATCTGGTCCTCAGTGTCATCGAGTGAGAGGGTGATCATCCCAGAGGACGGAGCACTTCTCTCACTCGAAGCTTGGATGGAGCAAGCTGAGGAATGGGAGGTCCGCGAGCCTGAGGGCGGTGGATTGACCCCCACTGTAACCCTCAGATTGGCCCGAGTGCCAACCGACTTGCAGGGGACAACTTGGGTGGTTCGCCCTTTTGCAAGAGCGAGCCGCAAACTTAGCTGCGCAACAGACATGCCATCATAGTGATGGCATGCACTGCCCGCAAGCACCGCATTAACATGCTGGACCCACCAGGGATGGGAGAAGGACCCAGCTCGACCGTCGCTGCTCGGGCTGTCGCTCGCACTGGAACCGGGAGAAATCAGCCTCTCAGAAGACAGCAGCTTTCTTGCTCTCTCTCTCTCTCTCTCTCTCTCTCGAACATAGTCAGAGGATATCAGCAAAACGTCTCTTTCAGTCTGCACGCGAGGCTCTGAAAGCCAAAATGTACCAATCGATACGCCTCTGGCTGCTTTATACTCTACTAATTGAGGTTGCTGCCAGCTGCGTTCGCTGGGCACTGCCAATTCATTGGCATTTCATTGGCCCGTTTTATTTCTTTTCAGATCATTGGTTTTCTGGCGAAATCCCCATAGTGGAAGTTTTCCACATAGCATTGGAGTTCCCCTCCCACTGGGGAACTCTTAATTTTAACATATAAATTTAAATTTAAACATTAAGCATTATGGGAACTAGAAACTTGCTGTAACTCATTCCATTTGAGTTCTGCTTAATTTAATGAAATAATGAGTTCATGTAACTTTTTTCTAATAAGTACAATGAACTTTCAGTAATATTTGTAAAAATATACTTCTTTCATTTGAAAAAATTTGTCTTTTGTGTTATTAGCTGTCACAGGTAAACTCTCAACAACTGGCTGGTCTTTTGGCTTGTAAACTGAACAGCAATGTGACAAAAGAGACCTGGAAGCTTTTCTTCAGTAAAAGCAGCACAAACCTTGATGACGCTCTGCTGAAACTTTCTAACATGGTATAAATCTTTTTGTATTATATTATATTATATTTATACATTTGTAATTTGATTTATTAAATATGTGATATGTGTTTAATTTCCAGACTCTCAGTCCCAGCAATGTGTCTCTTTCAAATGTGTTGGATGTGATTGCTGACGTCCGCATCGATCGCTTTAGTCCTCAGAGACTGAGAGATCCTGTTTTCATCCGCTCATGGTTTCAGAACAGACTAAAACCTTTCTTGCCATCAGTATCCCAAAGTTTCCTGTCCTGTCTCAGCACCAAAAACCTCACCTGTGAAAGTTACAGCACTATGTAAATTGGTCTTCGTTACATGACATAAAGTGATTTTGAAGCCACTATAGTTTACAATGTATCTTTAAAATGGCATTTCTTATCTTTCAGCGCTGAATCTTTTGTCAATGCACCCCTACAAAATGTACAAGATGTTTGCAATCCATCTGTACCCAGTGGTACTCAGAAACAGGATCAGGTCTACAGGAATTTCATGAAAGCTTTCCTCTCACGCGGTGACACCAATGGTAAGTGGGGAATATTTTTGTGATCCTTTTTTCTTCTGTGAATTCAAGATTAAAGTATGAAAATGTTTGCACATGGAATAATGTGCACAAAAATGTTTGTAAATATTTGTAATTCATCTGTTATGAGGAAAAATGCATAAAAAGTCAATCTTTGAGAAAAACAAACTACAAATGTTTTGTTTTTTTAATTTAACATTTCATCAAGTGTGTATTGTAGCTGTTTACATATGTCAAATGTGTGTAATTATCAAAGAAACTAAATTGGAGTTATTGGCTCCCAAAGGTAAGAACCAATTCTGTAATCACAGTTTTAATTCCTTAAAAAGCCTAAATAGGTTTGTAGCAAATTTGCATAATGCCAGCCTGGGGTCTTCATTGGCTGCACACTGCTGAGAAAGCCTTCACAATTAAAATTCAGATATGGTATTGGACATTGGTTCTGACACATGTTTAAAGCAGTTGACAAATCACAACAGAATGTAGGTTAGTAAAAAGTATCGACTGTTATACCAGTCGATACTGAAGATTTAAAAACGTCCATTTCCCGCTAACATTTGAGCACTGAGTACGTTTTTAAACACAGCTGATTGGCCATTGTGGTCATGTGCTCAATAGATATGACTGTGATTTGGCACTGAAGATCATCGCTTCACCCCGTTGTTCACAAAGAGCTAACACAGATAGACAGACTGGATCAAAAATTGCCACTTAACTAAAACTAACTATAACTTACATTAGTCCACTAACCCAGTTAGTCCAGTTAAAGGAGTGAATGAAAACCAGTCAGTGAATTCGAGCACTGAGTGCACCAGAAGGGATCCTATTTTGTTTGTGTTTTCTGATTGATAAATCCCTCAGACAGATTAGATTTTCAACTTCTTGGTCAGACCCAGTGATAGTTATTTATCACATGCTGGGTTCACACCAAACGCTGAATTAACTATTCACGTGAGGAAAGTTCACACATAGTTGTCGTGCAGCGCGGATGATGCTGAATGTGCAATCTGTTTGCCACAAACATGCAGACTTCACCTTAATCGCATCTACCACACAAGTTAAAATTACTGAACTTAACCAAAGAAGTCACGACAAACAACAAACATCCTGTGCGTAAACTAGAGCTAGTGACACAGTATGTCATGTTTGATGTGAACCCAGTGTGAAGTAAGTTGTTTATTATTAATGAAACAGTAATTCCTTACATTTATATAGCGCTTTTCTAGACACTCAAAGCGCTTTACACATTGGGGGGAATCTCTTCATCCACTACCAGTGTGCAGCTTCCACCTGGATGACGTGATGGCAGACATATTGCCACACACCAGCTAATTGTTGATGAGGAGACAGAGTGATGAAGCTAACGATGATATACAATGTTTGATTATACAAACATAAATGTAGCAATTAAATTATTTATTTTGAAACTTTCACTGATAGGATTCCACGGTTGATGCCATCTTGTGGTCAGCGTTTGAACTCTCACAGTGCATTATGTGTATTTTTGAACTGTTGAGTGTACATTAGTTGTACACTCATTATTGCAGTGAATTGTGAGATTGATTAAGTGCACTTCACAACGTCCACTGTGGTTTCAGACACCACTACAAATGGCTGCTCCCTGAAGTAGTGCCCTATTTAAGGGTATTGGGGTCATTTTAGATACAGCCATGGACACTGGAGCTTTTAAAAACTGATGAATCAGATGATAAGCAATCAGAGCAGAGTAGACTTTTGGAAAATAGGGGTTTAGAGAGAGTGGATTCTTGAACAAACAGACACTGTGAAAAAATTAATGGCTTTTTGAACTTGAATGGAGGTAAAACATTGCAGGATAGTTTTTAAACAAAATCTTTAATAAAACATGATATAGTTTCATTTTAACTTGTATAACAAATCACAATGAAAATGTTCTTCTAGATCCCGGGTGCCTCAAAGACTCTGCCAACACCACTCTGTGGGTCAACAGATACTTTGGGCCGTTCATTCAGTCTGCTAATCTGATGGAACTTTTGGCACTTGACAGTAACTTTAAAACAGTGAGTGTAAAGTAATGCAGTTTCCACAACATTCTTGATTAAAAAAAAACCCCAACAACACTGTTTTTGACTTTTTAATCTTTTTGTTTGTCCATTTAGGTGGAGGTTTTACCTGTTTTGAGTCTAAATCAACTGGTTGAGTTTTCCCTTACTGCTGGAGCTCTAGCAAATCCTCAAAGTGTCATTAAAGTCATGCAACTTGTTAAGGATTGCCAGCTGCCCACCTTCTTTGATCGCTTTTCCCCCAAATTTAATGTAAAAACAGATAATTCTCGCTAAATAGCTTCATCTAAAAGATACAAATGAACATTACTAAAGTTGCACTGATATTATTTTCTTCTGTCCAGGACACCCTGCTCACGCCTGATGTAAAAACAGCACTGATTAAACAGATATTTGACAGAGCCAACCTGTCTGATCTAAACACCACTAATGGAGAAGTTCTAGTCTGGTTTCAGACTAGACTACCGCCATTGTTATCCAACCTTTCAGAAAGCCTTGTGTCTCCATTTTTTACCATCCTCAATGCAAGGGACTGCAACATCACTCAATCTGTGTAAGACCAATAGACTTTTTATCCAAATTTATGAGAGTGAACATTAAAAGAATGAGAGAACATATTACTGTGTGTTTAATTTTTCATTTACAGACTGAAGCTGTTAGGAGGAGATGGACCTTCAATACCTCCAAATACCAAAAATGCAATCTACAACAGCATTCTTCAGTCCTTTGGAGGTATTTTGTTGACACAAACATCACATAAAAGTAAAAACACCAAAAAAAATTCCACTACTATGTGTCTACATATTTAAAAATAACATTCAAATACTAAATAAATAAAAAAAATATTTTTATTTATATAAAAAAAAAAAAATATAAATATAATCAAAAATTGAAAAAATATAAATATTATTATTATTATTTTAAATTATTATTAAAAATATAATTTAGTTTGTTTAGACTTTATTAATCCTTTATTAGACTTTATTATTAATGAATTTATACAATAAAATAAACAAATTATATATATATAAAAAGGCAATAATAATAGTTATAATAATTATATTATTAATAATAATAATGTTTTACAATTTTAATATTATTATTTAGAAAATGTGTTTATATTTTATATTGTACAATGGGCACCATAAATGAGTACACCCCTCACAGTTAATATTTTCTATAGGATGCTTTACAGTAATATATTTGTGTATATACATATTAGATTAGTCAGTACCAAAGCAGAACCAGAGCTATTTTAACAAAATAAGGTCAGGGTACAAAAACAATAGGACACCTAAATTAATATGTTAGGGAAAATATTAAATACAATTTTATTAAAAAGGAAAAATTAAAAAATTTAGTTGTTCAGTGACCAAACTCTTTTAATAAATAAACCTGTTTTTAAATGTTTAAATGCACCTAAATGTATTGTCTATATTCACTAAGACATTTATACAAATATTCATTTTTAAAAGGGGGTTTACTCATTTATGCTGTGCACTGAATAAGAAATAATATGATAATTCATAAATGTATATTTATTTTCACTCAGCATTAAATAAGAAACGATATTTGGTATAGAAAGATGTATTCATTTTATTTTATTTTATTTTATCTTGTAGGGCCACAGGGTCTAAGATGCTACAGAAACAACAGCTTTATCACGTTCCTAAATCAAAGCCTGTTCAGTTTCGGCCCTCTCCCAAATCTGACCACCCTCCTCTCTCTGATCCCACCTGCTCGGAAGTCTGAGGTATGCTCCATGTCTACTCATCAGTATAGCTGCTCAATGTAGAAATAGTAAGAAAACTGATGCTTTATTGGTGCTTTTCAGCTTTTAAACTCTTTTGCTCCTTCTGAGCTGGGAGCCTATCTCAGACAGCTGCAAGTGCTGAACAACGATTCCCAAATCTGTGTCATCTTTAACAACTTTACCAGAACCCCTGATTTCCTGGAGAATGTAGGTTTTATACATTTTTTTAGTGCATAATAAAAACACATTTAGGTAACACTTTAATTTGGTTAACACTTTAATAAAGTGACATAGTTACACATGTTCCATCTATAGTAATTACAAGGAATTATGGATAATTACATGTAACTAACCCTAAACCTTACCAACATTCTAACCCAAACCATACTGTCAGTACATGTAATTAAATAATATTACTCAGTAGTTTAATGAATAGTTACACTGTAATTATGTCACCTTAAAATAAAGTGTAACCCACATTTATGTTGAGAAACTTACTTGAATAATTTGTATTGCATTTCTTTTGTTACAGGAGGATGTTCCAGATAATATTAGGAGCGCCATACTTCCCTGTGTTTGGCCGATGGCCTTGACTAGTGACAATCAGACAGAGATTAATTTGTGGTTTGATCGTAGATTGAAGCTCTACTTGAAGTTCCTGAACAAAGATCTAATAGGGTCAAAAGACACTCTGAGTTCATCCTGTCTGTCGTACAGGAAAATGTGAGTGTAAAGAGCTGAAGTTTGTTTGAATGTGAAGTCTGTTGTGAGTTTCAGTTAAAGTTCTTCCTTGTTCTTGTAGGATCAATGTTTTGGGCAACAATTTCACATTCAACGATTCTCAAATTACCAGTAATGATGTGTACTCTACCATCAAGACATATCTGAAAGCAGGTGAACTGATGTTTTTTTTTGTTGTTTGTTTGTTTTCTTGTTCTTTAGTAAGAAAAAAAAAATTAAAAGAAAATAATACTTTCATTCATTCATTCATTTTCTTTTCGGCTTAGTCCCTTTATTAATCCGGGGTCGCCACAGCGGAATGAACCGCCAACTTATCCAGCATATGTTTTACGCAGCGGATGCCCTTCCAGCTGCAACCCATCACTGGGAAACATCCACACACACTCATTCACACACATACACTACGGACAATTTAGCCTACACAATTTACCTACATGTTTTTGGACTTGTGGGGGAAACCGGAGCACCCGGAGGAAACCCACGCGAACACGGGGAGAACATGCAAACTCCACACAGAAACGCCAACTGACCCAGCCGAGGCTCGAACCAGCGACCTTCTTGCTGTGAGGCGAACGTGCTACCCACTGCACCACCGTGACGCCCAAAATAATACTTTAATAAAGCAAAAATATTATACAAGGGAATAATTCAAACAGTAGTTCAAATGTGGCATTTTTGAATTAGCAATGTTTTCTGCAGTTCTGACGGTCAGCTGCAGATGTGAGTGCATGGCGTAATAAAATAGTTCCTCACACAAAAGGGTTTTTAAGACTCTACGTGTTTGAGTACGTTGTTTATATACATGATTATGCTGTCAAACTGTTATATAAATGCAATATCCCACTTGTAGCACTGCAATATGGCTGAACACATTTCTAAACATAATAGTTTTATTAACTAATTTCTAATAACCGATTTCTTTTATCTTTGCCACAATGATAGTACATAATATTTTACTACATATTTTTCAAGATACTAGTATTCAGCTTAAAGTGCAATTTAAAGGCTCAGTTAGGTTATTATGTTAATTAGGCAAGTTAGGGTAATTAGGCAGGTTATTGTACAAGGATAGTTTGTTGTAGACAATCGGAAAAATATATATATTGCTTAAGGGGGTTAATAATATTCACCTTAAAATGTTCTTTTTTTTTTATTTGTATATATATATATATATATATAAGAAAGAAAAAATAGAATTTTAACATTTTCTTCCTTTTTTTTCTTTTCAGACACTACACCAAAATGCTATGATGCTTCTAATGCAAAACTGAATTCAACTGCATGGTTTTACAACTACATTGGTACATTTATAACTTTCTTGAGTCTAGACGACCTCTACACTTTTGGCTCAGATAGCACGGTATGAACTACATCCACCTCACACAGATCATCCACTTCACACAGATCATCAACACTTGTTTTATATTGTACAGTTTGTGTGGCATTTATATTGAGGAAAACCAAATGAATCCGTATTGCTAATCCCTGTACAATTCTGTTGTTTACAGATTCAGACCTTTACTGTGAACCCAGACAACATCAATCTGTTCAAACAAAACAAACTTCCAAACAACCTGACCAGTCACTACACACAACTCCTCTTTCAACAAAACCCCAGCTTTAATGTTTTGGAGTAAGTCAGAAACCAGATTGTAATCTTGAAGTGTTTGATATTCAAATGAACAAATAAATCAACCTTTATTTATATAGCACCTTACTACAACCAAGGTTGACCAAATTGCTTTGCACCAGTAAAAATAAATTATACAACAACTATAAAGCAAACAATACACAAAATGTCAATGAAATACAGCAAAACATTAACCAGAGAGAAGTGTCTGTGCTGCTATGCATTAAAACCCATTTTAAACAAGTGGGTCTTTAGCTTGGCTTTAAACAGTGAATTAATACATGAATTAACCATAGTTTTGACCACGTTCTCTGTTTTCTAGCCTACCTTCGTTTCTGCAGTGCAGTGCCCCAGCGTCCACCTTCACAAAACTGGACGAGACTCAGACTAACTCTGTTCTTGGAAACTTTAAGACATCTTGCTCCGCTGTGGATCCCGCAGTAAGTATTTGATTAAAACTGAGGTCATTTCTTGATGTGATTATGCAGAATCTGACTGGTGTTCCTTACACTCGTCTTCAGATATCTACTGCACTTGCGGGAAACATCAAAACCATTAGTGCTAACGTTATTAGCAACATGGGAAGTGAGATTGTTGGCCTTACAACTGTACAACTGAACGCAGCACCTCCAGCAGTCCTTATCAGTAGTCTCTCATCATTGACCGCTGTGTCCGGGTGGAACTTCGGGCAAGCCAAGACTATCATTAAAGTGCTTCTAAGTGGTTCATATCAGGTAAAATTGAAGTCAACTTTAAAAAAATATATACAGTTGAAGTCCGAATTATTATCCCTCCTGAATTATTAACCACCC
The DNA here is from genome assembly GCA_903798115.1 of Danio jaintianensis. Lineage (NCBI taxonomy): Eukaryota > Metazoa > Chordata > Actinopteri > Cypriniformes > Danionidae > Danio > Danio jaintianensis. Next base: position 413,561 of record CAIGQV010017699.1, on the reverse strand, counting down.
TATATATTTTTCCTCAATTTCTGTTTAAGGAAAAGAAGATTTGTTCTGAAGGCAATCGAAAAAAAAATATTGCTTATGGGGGCTAATAATATTGACTTTAAAAAAAATCAAAACTGCTTTTATTCTAGCCAAAATAAAACAAATAAGACTTTCTCCAGAAGAAAAAATATTATAGGAAATACTGTGAAAAATTCCTTGCTCTGTTAAACATTATTTGGGAAATATTTGAAAAGGAACAAAAAAAAATCACAGGGGGCTAATAGTTTTGACTTTAACTGTGTGTATATATATATATATATATATATACTTGAACCGAACTTGTAAAATTACTATATGAAAATATGACAAAACAAGTTTTTTTTTAATGGGCTTATTTACTCCAAATAAAAAAAATCTGACAGTTACTCACCCTCACATTGCTCCAAATCCATAGGTTCGTCTTGTCTTAGGTTTTTTTTAATCTGATAGATTTATTTGAATGGGCATCATTCTGATTCTTAAAAGAGTTTATAAAGATATATATATGTATATATATATATAAATATCAAATGGTGTATTGCAAGTCTTTATCGCTTTATACACAATTAACAGATTTAATTTGGACTTCTACTCCATATAAACACCGATCACCAAACAGAAACAAAATCAAACATGTTTAAGCTTCCGTTGTCAAATGTAAAAGCTTTAAAGATTTTGGATGTTTATGTGAACACATTTTTTAAAAACATTTTTATAAAAAATTTTTCAAGCATTCATGGGTAAACAGACTTTTAATGAAGGGATAGAAATATTATTAATTAAAAAAAATATTTTGGTTGGTTCTAGTCACATGGCTCGCGGTGTGCATGCGGCATTCCGAAATGTTAAAAATGCCTAGAAAAAATGCAAGCATCACTCCCTATTTTTAACAAACTTGCACACACAATCGTGACGCGATATGTGAACGGCCCCTTCGATGTCAATTTGATGTTGTTTTTTTGATATCAAGGTTGTCAATTGGCATCAAATCCGTTTGCGTTTTTGACAGGTTCGTTCGTTCATTCATTCATTCATTTTCCTTTAGCTTAGTCCCTTATTTATAAGGGGTCGCCACAGCAGAATGAACCACCAACTATTCCGGCATATGTTCCAGTCGCAACCCAGTACTGGGAAAGTTTTTGATATGTTTTTTGATGTTTTTTGACATCAAGGTGCCCACTGGATAATTTTCCTATGAGTTTGAAAGGACATGAGGTTAAGCTAACCCTTAAGTGAAATATAAGCACTATTTTTCAAAATAACCTCTTCAGATAGAGTTGCTTTGGATGAAAACATCTGCTAAACGACTGAATGTAAATGTAAAGGTAAAAATCCAGCCAAAGAAGTGACTTTATTTTTTCTCACTTTCTTCAGCTCACCAATACTGCCAATTTGCTGAATCTTGGACCTCTGATAACCGGAATCCCTTCCACGGTGCTGACAAGCATTGACCCAGTCCAAATTGTCACAATGACTCAAAACACACAATTTGTAAATAACATGCTGGCGGCCCCAGAAATTGTCCAGAAGACTTTTGTAAACCAGGTATGTGAACAGCCTTCATGCATATTTAAATATACGTATTTCAAGTGCAAACACTCATTTAAATTTGCACACAAATTCATAAGTATTTATAAGCATTTGAAAAGTATAGGTAAAGAAGTTTAAAAAGTCTTTATTGACATGGCTGTTGTTTAAAACAAGTCCCTTATCCAAAGAGCACCGACACATTAATTATCCCTGAAGCACGTTTTGTTTGATTCTGGACTCATTTAAATCTTTCTGTTTGTTTATTTATTTATTTTTAGATAATAAAAGTTAATTCAGCACCAAGTGTGCTAATGCAAAACATTCCCAGTGAATTGGCCGTTCAAATCCCAAGAAACCTTCTGGACATTTCCTCCACGGTAGACACAGCAGTCATACAACAGTTTAACAATAAAAAGTGGAAACCTGAACAGGTACTATTAATTGCAGAAACAATTTGTAGCTTTTTCCATGCATGTTAATTGTCTGTGTTAATTGTCATTTGTGATACTTTACAGGCAGTTCTGTTCTTTGATTCTGTTGCGAATGCTTTCGATCAAGCTGATGAGTAAGTATTTTTACTTTACATTGTATGTATCGGACACCTATTGGATCATTTAATAGCTATCGGCATATCAGTAATTATATACCGATGGTTTATTAATTACATGAGCTCCACATCTTTTGAATGATCATTATAAAATTAAATCTGCATAATCTGTATAAAATGTCAGATGTTGGTGAGGAAAACAGCTGGTGTTGTTTACCATGCTCAACCAGTTAGTTTGATCTAAAACATCTCACACTGCACTTTAATGAGTCGACATTTTTCTGGAGCAGCAAAATTTACATTTTAGCCAAAAATTATTCATACCCCTGGCACATTCTCACTTAAAGTTACTTTTATTCAACCAGCAAGTTTGTTTTAGACCTGAAATGACACAGTCTTCTCTCAAAAGATAATAAGAAGATGTACAAGAGGCATCATTGTGGAAAAAATATTTCTCAGCTTTTATTTGCATTTGAACAAAGACTTTAAGTCAGAATTGGCCAGGGGTATGAATAATTTCAGGCTTCACTGTAGATTTACATACAGCAACAGCATTGGCATTTAAGTTTATTAATTACATATGTTTTATTATATATTTATTATATGAAAATAAAATACAATGTCAATAAAAGATACTGTTGTTAAAAGAAATATTAAATAGCAAAAATCACCTTTAATGATTTCCATTTCACCATTTTTGTTATCTTAACTCATAAGAGAGCTAACTCATCTTAGCCTCTCTTAAAATGTTGGAAAGTTGAATGTTAAATAAATGGATCTAATACATGTACAGAAAAAAATATATTCAATGAAGAAAAAAAATAGCTAGTATTGTATAGCAGTGTTTCCCAACTCTGTTCCTGAAGGCACACCAACAGTACACATTTTCAACCTCTTCCTAATCAAACACACCTGAATCAACTCATCAGAACATTAGAAGAGACTCCAAAACCTGAAGTTAATAGGTCAGATAAGGGAGACATCCAAAATATGTACTGCTGGTGTGCCTCCAGGAAAAGGGTTGGGAAACAATGCTGTATAGTACTGTATGCAATTTACCGACATTGATATCAGAGATTCAGCCAAAGGTTTTTTGTTAAAATTAAAAAACGTAAAAAAAAATTAAAAAGTGTGATTTTTCTGCAGTCTGTCAGTGCCAGTTTTGCAAGGATTTACTTGCTCACGAGTGCAGACCTTCACCAAAACTAAAATCCGAGGCCTGATCAAAGCCTGCCGCCGGAGGCCAAACAGACAAACAGTGGTACTTAGTGAGACTCAGGTGAGAGTTGACAAACACGAGAGAAAAGAAAGTGAAACACTGACGCTCTGGTGTTAAAAGCACAATAAAAATAACCTATAATGCTAAGTTTCTAATTATTTTTCTAGCTGACTTGCATGTACAACCTGATCAGAAAGGACTCACCTCTGGATTTCTCCAACTATCATCCAAATATGTTGTTGTACTACAAGTAAGCGCTAACCATAATTTAACCAGATTCGATGTTTTCTGCCAACTAATGTTAAAAGATTTGTTTGCGAAGGTTCACATACTTCTGTCCTCCTCCTCAGTTATGAAACCATCAACAAAACTGTCTGCAAGGACTATTTTACTGCAGTCGGAGCAGCAGATGTCTCAATCTTTTCGAGCACACTGAGAGGAAGAAGGGAGATTTTGTGGAGTAATGCTGTAGATTGCTTGGTAAGCATCAATCAGTTATAGAGATCAATTAAGGCTCAGACACACCAAACAGATATTGTTGGAATCACTTGCAAAACTTTTTTTTCAGCTAGTAAATGCTTAAACACCGACAGCCATTCATAATCCATTGAAATATAAAAAGCTTGTGCAATTTAAAGCTACATTGTGGACACTATTTAATGTAAAGTCCTCTTTTCGAAGATATTGGAAAGAAAAGGAATGATTCATTTGAATTCAAGCCAAGCTAGCAAACTGAAGTGTGTAAAAATAATAGCACATCAGGTGTCCTGTTTCAGCATATGTTGCCCTCTGGACATTCACTGGACAGATGTGCTAGAAATGTAGCACACTGAGGACACATTCTGGTTACAGAATATTAGTTTATTTTTTATTATAATTATTAATTGCATTATGTACAACACATTTCATATGATAAAAAAGTCAGTCACACTTTACAATAAAGTTTCATTAGTTAATATATTTAATAAGATTACCTAATTATGAACAACACTTATACAGCATTTATTTTTCGTAGTTCAACATTTACTAATGCATTATTAACATCCAAAGCTATGCTTGTCAACATTAGTGAATGCACAGAGTTAACATGAACTAACAATGGACAACTGTATTTTCATTAACTAACATTAATGAACACATACTGTAATAAATGTATTGTTCATTGTTTGTTCATGCTAGTAAATGCATTACTAACATTAACTAATACCACCTTATTGTAAGGTATTAGAGCAGAAATAACTATCCACACCAGCAGATGGCAGTAGCTTTGTTTAAAAACAATGTCTGCAATTGCAATGCCTGCAACTCCCCTGAATAGGATATTTATTTGGAATAAGGAGTTACTTTGCAGCTGCTTAGAAAGTGGCTCTTTGTATTACACATATGTGTAATGCGAATTAAATCTGGACGTATTACATTCGCTATATGTTGACTTTATCATGTGAACTGGCAGTGTCAGTCATGTCGCTTTACTGCATTTCACGAATCCTCTCCTGTGACCTCATGGGTAATAAAGTGTCCATTGGATGCACACTTCAGGATGAGTCTTATTGTATATGAGTATTGTGGTTTCTGACATTTTTTGCACTTCTGTCAGATACTTTGTTTCTGATATATAATAGGGCAGTATGTGATTCTGAACACAGCTTCAAGGCTTTTAGATATTACTTAATATTTATTAAAGTAATTACATATACTTTTTTTTTCAATTAAGGGCATTAACAGAACAAGCATCCAGAAACAGGATCTGACAGTGCTGGGCAACTTGGCATGTGCAGTGAGCAGTGACTACATTACAAACTCAGATCCAGAAATCCTGGAGAACTTGAAGAACTGCAACGATCTCTCGGTTACACAAATAGGAGCAATGGAAGCTGTTGTTATGAAGGGAACTACTAAATATGGGCAAGTTATCTTGATATTACAGACTTTTGAGTTGACTTAGTATCCAGAAAATCTTATTTTCAGTCCTCTGGGTATAATTGTTTAGTAATAAAAAGTTATCATTTGTACTTTTTAGACCAACAAGCAAGTGGAATCAGAAAACGCTTAACGATTTGGGAATTTTGCCATTGCACTTCTCACAAAACTTTTGGGGATCATTCCAGCAGGTAAATACATGTGAACATAAAATGTGTTTGTTTGTTTGTTTAGTAATTAAAATATAAAAATAATTACTATTTTGTACTTCAAATCTTCAAGTTTAATTCCATGTCACTTGTTGTTTCATTGTAATTATTCAGGACTGCCAATGCTCACACATTTCGGCTCAGTTCAAACTAGTGCATTATCATTTTTAAAATGGCATTTTACAATGAATATGCTCCTCGTCCATACTGGCATTTTACTGTCTCCCTCTACAACACTATACAACCTAAAACACATGATTTGTGACCATTCCATTTCTAAATGCGTATTTTGAAGTATCGTATGAGAAATGAGTGATGGAAACAACAAATTTCGATTAAAAAATCCTTCAATTAACAAAAAGTTTTTTTTCTCACTTGAGGTGGTTTTGGACTGATTTATGCTTGCTTACTGTTGGTTGCTAGGTTACCAATACTACAGTCAGCCACTCTATCAACTTGATTGAAACGAACCTAATTCACATTTGTTTGTTTGTTTGTTTGTTTTTTGCAAACTTTGAAAAGTTTCGCTTCAGATTAGGATGAAACCCCAGCTAATGTCTTTAACTTTACAGACTGATACAAGCACCTTCTTGAAAAGCTTCCTGAAATTTCTGCGTGGGCAAAACACACCAAAACTACTCATGAAAAGGCTGTTTAAAGCAATTATTATACCTGTAAAAAGAGCCAAGAGAGCAGGTATGCCATGTTGGTTTTTTATTTTCATCCTTTTACAGCAATATCACACTCCTATTCATGTTGTACTGAATCAAATTCCTTTTTTTTTACAATGATACAATGACTTAAAGGGATAGTTCACCCAAGAATGAAAATGACTCCATTTTCTCTCCTTCATGTAATTATGAGTTTCTTTTCTCTGTTGAACACAATAGAAGATATTTTGAAGAATGCTGGTTGATGGTACCCTTTGGAAATGTGTATGATGTCAAAATGTACCATCAACCAGCATTCCTGTTCAACGGAAGAAACTAACTCAAATAGGTTTTGAACAAGCTGATGGGTGAGTAAATGATGACAGAGGTTTCATTTTGGGGTGAACTATCCCTTTTAGATTGCAAGAGTAAAATTTCTCAATAAGTTAATACCAACCTTATTTTGCTGTTTTCCTCAAATGTTCGAGAATTTATATGTAACTAACTCACAAACAGCAGAAAATGGTAAAACTCTCTGTGCTACAAACCAGTGAAAATAAACTAATAATAATAAACTAAAAGCTCTTTTTGTATAGCTAAAATAACTGGATTTCAAATCACCCTAAAAGTCTTGCAAATGTTCTCTCTCTGGTTAAAAATAAGATGGAAATAGTAGCATTTAACCAAAGGTTTTGTAAATAATCACCTCACCTTGTGTTTTCAAGCGGGTGACTGTATGGCAGGCAACATCACTAGTGTGACTATCAGCGATGACGCCTTCCCCTTTGGCTACGATGAGACTCAGTTTGGCAACTGTCTGAGTGCTGATGTCATGAGGGATAATCTCGGCAGCCTGTGTGAAAAAATCGACGATAGCGGCTTTCAGAGAGTCATTTTGGACAGACTCAAAGAGGTAAAACCAACCGTATTAAGATCTGACCGAATCTCCCGGCACAAACAGGACTTGTTTTGATGCAGAAGTACTCCTCTTGTCCGTCAGATTTATCCGAATGGCCTTTCAGACGATCAGGTCCAGGTGCTGAAGTCCGTGTCCAGGAATGCATCACTGGATGAAGTGAGTAAATGGAACATCACTAAAGTCGACACACTGGCTGCGCTCATGAACGCCAACGACGGCGATTGGTCTTCTGAACAGGTGCACATTTTAATTGGATGATTCTTACTTATTTTACAGATGTCATGTATTTGGTTTTGGGCTAATGTTTTGATTTGTCTTTTAGAGCAAGCAAATCATTAGCCAATACCTAAGCGCTAGCAATAGTCTGACTGCCACTGAGCTCAATCTGATTAAAGGACCAAATCTCTGCTCGATGGATACCAGCACAATATCAACAATACTGCCTGAAAGTATACGGTAAAAACTCAAAGCAGACATTGTAGGCCTATTCTGTATGGTTTTATTATAGGTGTTGCGTTACATAGCCTACTATTAATCATATGATTAGATTTTTTTTTAAAGAAGATTTTTTTCATGCTCACTCCAAGGGTGGCATTTATTTGATTAAAAAACTGTAAACTAATAAAAATAGTAGCCTAATATGTGATCCTGGACCACAAAACTAGTGTTATGTTCCACAGGTATACAGTCGTGGCCAAAAGTTTTGAGAATTACATAAATATTGGAAATTGGAAAAGTTGCTGCTTAAGTTTTTATTCGCTTCAAATTTTGCCATGAAAATTTTCTTAATCCTGAAAAAAACTTTCCACTGCATTTGATTGCTGTCATTAAAGGACCTGCTGAGATCATTTCAGTAATCGTCTTGTTAACTCAGGTGAGAATGTTGACGAGCACAAGGCTGGAGATCATTATGTCAGGCTGATTGGGTTAGAATGGCAGACTTGACATGTTAAAAGGAGGGTGATGCTTGAAATCATTGTTCTTCCATTGTTAACCATGGTGACCTTCAAAGAAACGCGTGCAGTCATCATTGCGTTGCATAAAAATGGCTTCACAGGTAAGGATATTGTGGCTACTAAGATTGCACCTAAATCAACAATTTATAGGATCATCACAAGAACTTCAAGGAAAGAGGTTCAATTCTTGTTAAGAAGGCTTCAGGGCGTCCAAGAAAGTCCAGCAAGCGCCAGGATCGTCTCCTAAAGAGGATTCAGCTGCGGGATCGGAGTGCCACCAGTGCAGAGCTTGCTCAGGAATGGCAGCAGGCAGGTGTGAGCGCATCTGCACGCACAGTGAGGCGAAGACTTTTGGAAGATGGCCTGGTGTCAAGAAGGGCAGCAAAGAAGCCACTTCTCTCCAAAAAAAACATCAGGGACAGATTGATCTTCTGCAAAAAGTATGCCGAATGGACTGCTGAGGACTGGGGCAAAGTCATATTCTCCAATGAAGCCCCTTTCCGATTGTTTGGGGCATCTGGAAAAAGGCCGGAGAAGAAAAGGTGAGCGCTACCATCAGTCCTGTGTCATGCCAACAGTTTAGCATCCTGAGACCATTCATGTGTGGGGTTGCTTCTCATCCAAGAGAGTGGGCTCACTCACAATTTTGCCCAAAAACACAACCATGAATAAAGAATGGTACCAAAACACCCTCCAACAGCAACTTCTTCCAACAATCCAACAACAGTTTGGTGAAGAACAATCCATTTTCCAGCACAATGGAGCACCGTGCCATGAGGCAAAAGTTATATCTAAGTGGCTCGGGGACCAAAACGTTGAAATTTTGGGTCCATGGCCTGGAAACTCCCCAGATCTTAATCCCATTGAGAACTTGTGGTCAATCCTCAAGAGGCGGGTGGACAAACAAAAACCCACTAATTCTGACAAACTCCAAGAAGTGATTATGAAAGAATGGGTTGCTATCAGTCAGGATTTGGCCCAGAAGTTGATTGAGAGCATGCCTAGTCGAATTGCAGAGGTCCTGAAAAAGAAGGGCCAACACTGCAAATACTGACTCTTTGCATAAATGTCATGTAATTGTCGATAAAAGCCTTTGAAACGTATGAAGTGCTTGTAATTATATTTCAGTACATCACAGAAACAACTGAAACAAAGATCTAAAAGCAGTTCTGCAGCAAACTTTGTGAAAACTAATATTTGTGTCATTCTCAAAACTTTTGGCCACGACTGTATGTTTGGCAATAGTCAAAGTTATTGACTTTTTCTTTTATGACAGAAATCGTCAAAAAATTGAGTAAAGATCATGTTACAGGAAGAGTTAATTTGTAAATCACTACTTTAAATATACTATTTTTTATAAATTACTTGTGTAAGTTTAACAAAAACAATCTATTTTATTTTATTAGAAATTGCTAAGCACTTCATTTATTCATTCATTTTCTTTTCGGCTTAGTGCCTTTATTAATCTGGGGTCGCCACAGCGGAATGAACCGCCAACTTATCCAGCACATGTTTTACGCAGCGGATGCCCTTCCAGCTGCAACCCATCACTGGGAAACATCCATACACACTCATTGACATACATACACTACAGACAATTTAGCCTACCCAATTCACCTATAGCGCATGTCTTTGGACTTGTGGGGGAAACCGGAGCACCCGGAGGAAACCCACACCAACACGGGGAGAACATGCAAACTCCACACAGATACGCCAACTGACCCAGCCGAGGCACTTCATTTAGACAACTTTTTTTTTAAAAAGCTAATTTTCTCAGGTCTTGATTTGTTAGAACCCTCAGATTTCATACTTTAAAATATTGTCCTGTCCTACCAAAGAATACATCAATGGACAGCTTATTTATTCAAATAAAAATTTAAAATGATGTATAAATATAAATTTTAAAAATATATAAAAATGAATTGTTTTGTGGTCTAGGATAACATATTGTGTAATACATAGGTGTCAAAGTTAATTCCTGGAGGGCCGCAACTCTGCACAGTTTTCCTCCAGCCCTGATCAAACACAGCTGATGCAACTAATCAAGATGTTCAAGATTCTTTTGAATCTTTTGATTGATTATTTGGATCAGCTGTGTTTAATTAGGGTTGGAGCAAAACTGTGCAGAGCTGCGGCCCTCCAGGAATTGACTTTGACACCTATGGTGTAATAGTATTCGAATTTTATATATGTAGGCTTCAATGCTGAATTTTTGGCATCATTATTCAAGTTTTTTTTAATTAGAGGTTTCTGCATCTGAAGGCTTTTTATGTGGTTTTTAATTAATTATTTTATTTATTTATTTTAAATAGAAATATTTTGTGACAAATGTCTTTACTTTCACTTTGGTTCATGAATGCATGCTTGATTAATAAATAGCCTACACAAACACACACACAGACAGACAGACACAAATACATACTACATACACATAAATACCTACATACATACATAAATATATTCACTCACTCACTCATTTATTTATTTCCACATTTTATGATAATGCATAGTTTGGCTTATTTATTCACCACATTTCTCTCTTCAATACCAGGGGCACCGATGCTTTGAATGTGTCAAAATGCTCCTCTGCCAATAAGCAGGCGCTCTTCACCATAGCTAGCAAGGCATTTCCAATGACAAAAGCCATTGACCCGCATGTCGTCCTGGCATCTTACCAGCTCATCGAACCCTATCTCGGTAGGGCAGTTCAGCTGCACAAGCGCCCTGATATAAACTTCTGAATGAATTATCCCCTGACTTCAGAAAGACAGGCTCTGATTTGCACATCAACGTGTGTTTTTGCAGGAGGTGCAGATCTAGCTTACGTAAGAACCCTGTCATCATATAACATCAGCATGAGCCTGTCCACTTTCACAAATCTGGACCCAAACGTCATCAATGTGAGAGAACCGTTTTATATTTTGCTACTTCTTATTCTGTTTTCATCTTGAAAAATGTTTAATTTTATACTCAAATTGGCCATTCAAAGTCCACTTGTTATGTTTTACAGAGCCTGACTGTGTCAGATGTAGTGCGTCTTCTCGGTAGCAATTTGCAGGATCTAAAAACGTATGAAAACGAAACGTCCGTGCGGAACTGGATCTCGCTGCAGTTACAGTCACAGCTGAATAATCTTAATATCAGTCTGACCGGAGGAAAAGCGACAGCAGACACAACCACTGCTGCTCCGACTACAGCAAGTAACACCACTTTGAACGCTGCAGCTGCTACGACTGCAGCTAGCACTGTTAACATTACCACTGCTTCCCCCACTGCCAACACTACTTCAGCAGCTACAGGTGAGCTGCCATACACACTGCAAAGCAGAGCACTGACCATGTCCACACTAATACATTTTTATTTAAAAAACAAAATTTTTTCTCTCTGTTTTGGCCTTCCGCCCACACTGAGGCAAAGACAATTTATGCTTTTTTAAATAAATGCCATTTTTGCATTGCAGTGTAGATTACTGTTGTCAAAAATACTTCGATACATATCGATACTGAAATGTAAAATGATACGATCTTATTTAACTTTCTGAGCATAATGAAGAAGTGTAAAAAAGGAAAAGCATAACGTTGTGTTTACTGCGAGAGCCCTAATTCTCATGTTTTAGTTTTGTTTATCTTTTATTTCAAATGTAAATTTGTATACTCCTAATTTTGTGGAAATCCTTGCAATATTAAAAACGGTATCAAATATCGATATTTTTCAAGGTATCGTATCGAAGTTAGAGATTCCAGTATCATGCCGACAACAACACTCTAGTGTAGACTGTGAAAACTTTCGGAAATTATGACATATTATTTTAGTTATGTGAGCAGTTCAGCTAAAATGGTGAACGACATTGTACAACAGTTATTTTGGATGCTCACCATTTGGACAGAATTTTTTTTTTTAATAAATGCCGTTTTTACATCGCAGTGTAAATTACTGTTGTTAAAAATATTGATACTTCGATGCATATCGATACTAAAATATTTCAGATGATACGATCTTATTTAACATTCTGTACATAATGAAGAAGTGTACATCGGAAAACTTCCTCTGTGGTTAGCTTGTCAATGATGAATGTTTATCGCGACAGCCTTAATTCTCATATTCTAGTTTTGTTTATTTTACATTACAGATCAAAAATTGCATACTCCTAATTTTGTGAAAGAAAAAAATGATATATTAAAATATTAAATATCGTATCGAAGTTAGAAATTCCAGTATCGTGACAGCAACACTCTAGTGTAGACTGTAAAAAAAATGATGATGCATTTTTAGTCATGTGACCAATTTAGCTAAAATGGTGGATGACATTGTACAGCAGTTGTTTTGGATGCTCTCCATTTGGACAGCGTCGTTAAAGATTAATGTCTGTTTGAACATGCTCCAGATTGCTTTTCTTCAAAGGACACAGAATGTTTACTCAGAGCTGTTGTTTTTGGCATGTCTCTCAGTCTATATTCTCACTCGCATTTGCAAATTTATACTCCCGTTTTTCTCGCAGCAACAACTCCACCTCACTGTCTGTCCATTTAAACAAAAAACATGGAGGTGCTTTTCCTTGACATATTGCCATGACTTTTTAAGAGCTGGAAAGTAAATAAACGCAGACCTGAAATGATGGAAGTCAACGCGTCTTACATTTTAATGCATGCGCTGTGCAGGGACGAAAGCATTTTCTGTCATTTCAATGTGGATGACCAACTTTTGGGAAACAATTGAAAATGATAGTGTGGATGGGGAACATTTTTAGATGAAAACGACACTTTCAAATAAAATAAAACAGGTTTTCATCCTTGCTGTAAAAAAACTGTCCACAGAGTATCAGATTTACTTCACGGAGTAAATAATTGGAGAGAGCAAAGTTCCACCTAAAGGGAGAGTTAACGCACAAAAAAGAAAAGTTTAATGTTAATTTATGAAACAATAAGATTTTGTATTTTATTTATTTTTTGGTTATTTTGTTCACCATCAGGCTGTCAAAGGTGTAGGTCACTTCAACTTACAACATTATAAACTTCAATCCACAGCATCTGCAAAATGCTCTGAGCCTTTATTTATTTAAACCTCTGAGCGTGTTTACAACAATACTGTCACAATGTCACATCAAACATATGTGTGTGTGCGTGTGTGTGTGTAATTGTTTTTTTTATTTCATTTATTTATATTTTTGACTCTCAAAGTGCTACATACAGTAAAGCTATTGACTTCCACATTGCCATACAAAATCTACCAAGAGCAGCGCAAAACAATGTATAATGAATTAAAATAATTTGGCTTGTTTATTAATACACTCCTCCCTCCTCGGTGAACCTCACAAATAATGAAAAGTGGTGACCTGATGCAGTACAGCTTATAAACCATGTTCACATGAATGAATGATGAATGAGACAAACTAATAAAGTTCCTAAATAAAGTTAATGTAATTTTAAGTAATTTTTATCACACTGATATATGTCTTTTTTTTCCATTTAGTTAGCTGATTCTATAAATAGGGCATGGCGTCATGATTGTGTGCTTGTGATTGGTTCAGTAGGAGTTTGGGGTGAGATTTTTGAAACCACACCTCCCAGAGCTCAATGGATTAAGACATGCATTTTTTGGAGTGTTAAACAATGCTGCAAATTCTAGTAATCTGCTTACTGCTTAGCTTAATAAATCACATTACGAGTCACTGAAATATTTTCCTCCCGTATTAAAAACTCCTTCAAATGCATAAGATCAGTCACAGAAATCACTGTCTTTTTTCTCCTCTTGTCTTTGTAAATCGTAATGGTAATTTTTGCACTGTTGCAAGCTGTTAGTAAATTTGACGCCTATAGTTTGAAAAAGCCTAAATCTATTAAGAATCATGAATAAATTCTTTGTTAATCTTTTTTTTTTCTTTTCTTCTAGGAGTTGGATACAGCATGTCATTTGGCATATTTGTACTCATTTTTACCATCATCAAAGTGGAGATTATTTAGCAGCACTGACCTCAAATCAGCCACACAGTGATTTAACCAAGATGATTTATCTGGAAGTCTCCTGTTGAAGATATATAAACAGTTGAGGGCAAAATTATAAGAAAATTATTATTATTTTTAAAGTATATTAACAACATTTCTAAATGGCATTGAGGTATATAAACAGAAGTGTTGCACTAATATCCAAAGCAAAGGACACAGTATGTAGCATTTAGATTTAATTTTATTATTCAATTCCCTGCATCTAAAGCTTCTATATTTAAGTGTTTCTAACATTCAGAATTGTCATAAATTCTATTACTTTGCTTTATTTTAAAATATGACATTATGGGAAGTTGTTCTATGACTTGTACCTGTTTTGTGATCAAAAAACTATGTCATGTAAGCATAAAGAAATAAATAAAAGGTACTTTGATGAACAAATTAATGGCTGTGTTTCATAACTCTTAACAAAAGATTCTAAAGATCCAACATAATGCAGAACAAACTTTATTATAACTTTATTAGTTATATTTGAAAAGGTTATAATTTGGTGTAATAGTTGTGTACAGTAGATGGCGTAGTCTATAGTGTATATATAAAATCGTTTTTGGAGTATTGAGATTTTATATTTTGAGATTATAATTTAGTTGTCTTTTATATATTTTGTTTTTAATTCATTCAAATTATTCCTTTGTTATGTTTAATAATTTCAATAAGGTTTTCCTCATTTCATTTAAGGTTAATTCCAAGTGGTACTCACTGCAGAGCCACATGGGCAGAGCTGAGCTCCATCAAGGGGGAGCTTGAGCTCTAGCTCTAGCTTTATTTCAGAAGCAAATGGTTTAGTTCTACATATACACATCATAAAGCTGTGATTTTCAGTTTTCTAGATGCACAAGACTGCCAAACATCATCCTTATTGAAGGTATATATGTCTATGGTTGAAGGGACCCCCATCCTAAAATATGAAAGCAATCTATATGGTTAATTTTTAAAAATTAGCCTATTTATATTGATTACATTATTATTATTATTATTATTACAATCTTAGGTAACCTTTATTTATTTTAATTACATATTATAATTTGTGTTATTTTGTATTATTTGTTTTTTTTATACCATGTTCATTTCTGTATCTTAAACGATTGTTGGATTAATTTTACTAATTAGATTATTTACATATAAATACTTTTTATTTAATTGTACACTTTTTCTGTTTTGTTTTGTTTTTTGACACATTTTTCTGGCTCCTTAGCTTAACTGTCAATACATATTGCTTTGTAAATATATTTTGAAAAAAAAAAAAAAGCACAGAAAATAATTACCTTTTTTTAACTAATTTGTATCCGTTCAATTTTTGTTTATCAGCTTATTTCTTTTGTATTTTTTTCAAGAACATGTATGATTACATTAATTGAATACTTCATAACTTATTTTATTCTTTTTTCGGCGGTTCATTCTGCTGTGGTGACCACTGATCAATCAGTGACTAAGCCGAAAGAAAATGAATTATTTAAATTTTTTATTTATTTATTTTTGTACGTTTTTTTGCTCTGAACGTTTTCAATGTCATTGAGGTAAAATTGGTCTTATTCACACAATTGGACTTTCTCCTTAATAATATAAATTTCAGGAAAGTATTCTTTGCTAATTCTAAATAGTAAAATCATATTAGCAGCCAATGACTATCAAAGTACAACATTGTTCTCAGTCAAATAAATAGTGCTAATGTTGTTTTCAAGTCATACCTACATGAGATTTCAGACCGAATATTCAAAGTACTGTTGTAAACAATATAGGGAGCTTCTCATCAGTTGTCACTGAACGAATGTGCGAATATAAATCCAAGTTTACCTCAATTTCAATGTCCCCCTATCACGGCCCAGCCATAGACTGTAAAAACGCGTTACAAGCTCGAGCTCTTATTTTGAACGAAGTCGTCACGTCCTGTTTATTTTTTTCCTCTCATCTTAAAAAACAGCGCGATATTATTTCACCCGCGGTCCAGAAGATGATGGGAGCGAGTTTTCTGAGCGCAGACCGAGCTCGCAGTTCGCCGGTGAAGGTGTTGTCCAGTCAGCTGCGGGAAGCCTCAGAGAGCCAGAGCTCCAGCGGGAAAGCGGAGGTTGTGATCCGGCGTCTGGGAGCCGCTGGCCGGAGCTCGCTGCAGCTGCAGGTGTCGGTGGTGTGGATGCAGGGGACTGTGCTGGAGCTCCAGGCCGACAACAACACCCTCCTCATGCTGGATGAGACCGGAAACTTTACCGTTAACGGCATTAACAACGTGCCGAAAGGAAAACCCTGCCTGAGTCCCGGTTAGTACAATGTGATATGCTCCCTTTATTGTTTGCAATGGTATTTTGAATATTGGGTCTGAAATCACATGAGAGTATGACTTGAAAACAACATTAGCACTGTTTATTTGACTGAGAACAATGTTGTACTTCGATAATCATTGGCTGCTAATATGATTTTACTATTTAGAATTTGCAAAGAATTTTTGTGAAATTATATTAAGGAGAAAGTCTGAATGTGTGAATATGAAATTAACTGTTAGTTGTAAAGTCTGAATAAGACTCTGTACTGACTCGTTGTTGGGGTAAAGGCAACATTTACTATAGAATCTAGATTAAACAGTAAAGCTTGCAACCGCATGTTAACAGAAAATGTTAGCAGAATTATAAAAGAACGTTATCTATAATCAGATTACAAAGTGCTGGATAGTCCATTACTGATTACAGATTACACGATGAAAATTATAGTCATTATTAATGATTCATTCATTCATAAATTCATTTTCTTTTCGGCTTAGTCCCTTTATTAATCAGGGGTTGCCACAGCGGAATGAACCGCCAACTTATCCAGCATATGTTTTACGCAGCAGATGCCCTTCCAGCTGCAACCCATCAGTGGGAAACACCCATGCACTCTCATTCACACACACTTAGAACAATTTAGCTTACCCAATTCACCTATACCGCATGTCTTTGGACTTGTGGGGGAAACCGGAGCACCCGGAGGAAACCCACACAAACACGGGGAGAACATGCAAACTCCACACAGAAATGCCAACTGACCCAGGCTCGAACCAGCGACCTTCTTGCTGTGAGGTGACAGCGCTACCCACCGTGCCACCCCATTAATGTAATTACGCTACTAATTCGATTACACATTTTAACAATGCATTATGTATTACATTATCTAAATGGGCTTTTTGTGCTTAAGTACATTTACAAAACACTCAAAGACAATGTTAAAAAGCATGAAATTCACACTGCTACATGAAACATTTCATCTAAAAACAAGCACTAGAAGTACATATGTGTTTCGGTGTCATATAAACACCCCATTTGCCAATAATAAATAAATAAATAAATTGAAGAATTATGAACTTAGTCTATAAGAGGCAGGTTTATTATGAAAAATATATATAAATGTTAAAGAACAATTTACTGCCTCTGTCTAAACCAGGGGTGTCCAAACTCTGTCCTGGAGGGCTGATGTCCTGCACAGTTTAGCTTCAACTTCCTTCAACACACCTGCCTGGAAGTTTTTAGTATACCTAGAAAGAGTTTGATTGGTGCATGTGTTTAATTGGGGTCGGAACTAAAATATGCAGGACACCAGCCCTCCAGAACCGAGTTTGGACATCCCTGGTCTAAACAGACCTATGTAATCCATAAAAATGTAGTCTGATTACAAGTATTTTAAAAACTAACTCTAACTAAAAAGTTGAATCTAACCACAAATACGTTGTTTTTTTTTGGAATCTGATTACGTAAACCAGATTACATATAAGTTACTACCCAGCTCTGTAGACAAATGTATTAAACACTACATTACAACAGAGTTAAATATTAATTTCTCCTTAAGTTGTGGCACTTGCTGCGCTTCAAATTAAGTTTTAAAAAGCAATTACAAATATTTAACAAAATACATGTACATCTGTAAAAGGTACAACACTTTACCCAAATCAAAACTTAAATCTACTTCGATTTGCACACTTCTAAGTTTTCTTCTACATTGCTTAATTTTGGGGTAGGCAAGTTCCAGAACATGACGAATGATGGGATATCCTAGCCCAAAATACAGATCTGAAGCAAGTGTGCGCATTTTGTGTGTGTTCACCAGTTTGTTTGTTTTTTAACATTAACATTTTTTAGCAAGACTTTTAGCTGACGCTTTTTGACTGTCATTAGCTATTGACGTCTTTTATGAATCATCAAGAACCACAATTTCAGCTAAAAATCTGACTTGAAGGCGGGATGTCATTCACTGTGATGGCCATACTGTGCGTTGCAATTTACCCCATTCATACTAATGTGAGTGAACCATCTTTGTATATCTAGTCTTTTCAAGAGTTCACACTTAGCTGATGATTGATTATAAAGCTTGTTTGGCATGCTGTCCCGGGAGAGAGCCCTGAGCTCATAAGATCCTCGAGCCCGGGGATCCCTCCCGTTTGCAAGGCGAGAGGAGAGTTTGAGCTCAGGTAGATCTCGAGAACTCCCCTGCTGTAGTAGCTAATGAACAGATAGTGATTGGTCTTAAGAGATAACTACTTACTAGGAGCATGTCTATGGTGCTGATTTGGATTAGTCAATTAACTTAAGTTGCGTGTTTTTGGACGGTGGGAGGAAACCGGGGAAAACCCACGTGAGCACGGGGAGAACGTGTAAACTCCGCACAGAAACGTCGGCTGGCGTGGTAAGGACTAGAACCAGTGACGTTCTTGCTGTGAGGCAACAGTGCTAACCACTGGGCCACCGTGTCATCCATCCAGGAAAGGAGGAGGAGTAGGGGTAGAAGGGGGGATTCTAAAAAAAAAAAACGAAGATGACTGTTATATGGAACTTAGGGTATTTATAGTGGCTTAGGAATCGTCTGATTGGTGAATCATAAATTGAATAATGCGGGACCAGCCGCAAGCGATCATAAGCATGTGATCCTCTCGAAATTAGTTTTTTAAATAAACTTCACTTAATAAACTCACCTATGTCTTTGGTTGGCCTGATAGGAAGTATGAACAGCATTTTGGATGAAGCGTCTCTTTAACCGTACTAAGCTTTGCCGCTTTCGAGACCTGGAAAGGTCTAGTTGCACACTCACTTTTGTGTACGTGGCCAAAACGGGAAGTGTGGGAATTGGAACAGGCTCTTTATTGCACATAATGTTATGCAAGCACAACACTCCACGCAGTGTGTTTTATGTTCACAGCTTAATGTCCTTTGTCCACAGGTAAATACGTCATGGTTATGGGTGTCATCCAGTCTCACAGTCCAGAACCAGTCCTGCGAGCTGTGAAAATGGCAGACCTTTCTGAAAATGCAGCGATACACAGGAGAAACTGGATCTATGAAGTGGAAGATCTCCAGCGGGTTTTGCCCTAATAGTGTTTTTTTTAGTCATTATTATAATTATTTTTGCAGTGTTGCATTTATTAGTTTTGGTTCAACACTATATTGCTCTGACTATATTTGCAAACTGACATTTCCTGATGGACACACAACAGAGATTTAAGTGAGATATCATTTTTATTTCTATAATAATTTGCTATGTAAATATAAGTGAAATTACACTGTAATTAGGCTTCAATCACAAACAAAGAGATTTCCTTACAATTCCACTAGTAAATTATACAATAAAAAAAGATTACATTTAATTGTAGTGAAATCACAGTTTACAGAGACAAGACGGTTATTTTCATTTATATAAATACAGCTACGGAAAAACAATGAGACCACTTGAATTCTCAGTTTCTCTAGATCTTTGTTTTATTCTACGAAGGTCTGATAATGTCAGGAAATTTAGCACAGAATAACAAATGTTTTCAGTTGTTGTGATTGAAAATCAAGGTAACCTGCTGAAAATATCACTTTCTTAATTCTTGAAATTAAAATCTGGAATTTAACTCGTGTTGTCTGAAATTTAAGACTTGTGTCTGAAAATCAGTGTTAATTTTGTGGTTTGAAACAAACAAACTCAACAAGTCTGCTGTGCCAGTAACAATGCACACACTCTGATCTGCTCATCAAATGAACAAATGATTATAACAAAAAATATTGTTTAGTTTTGATCTTTTTGACTACATATTAGTTTCGTCTTTTTTTTGTCAATGATTTTGCGTTGTTCATTCATAATTGTCAATTATGTTATTGCTGCGGCAGAACTTAGAAGTTTCTGTTTGTTTAGGCAAGAAACATTTTTCACCCTTATTTTTGTAGAAAAAATTAACACTGCTGAAAACAAGACACTTCTTCGTTATTTTGACCAACTGTCATTTTATGCTATAAATTGCGCTTTTTTTCTTCTTAAATATTGCACAAATATCATCAGTTTTCAGGACAAAACAAAAATGACATTTTACTGAAAAAAAAAAATGCTTCCACTTTGTAAATACATAGAAACTGATCATTTCCAAGTGCTCTCTTATTTCTTTATTATTTCCCCATAGCTGTAAATATGTATGTATGATTACGTATCAGTTTGTCAGTGGCACAGATTGGTGAATCGACTCTTACTCAAAGAATGAATTTGCTGTAACTTCCTTCCTGTTGCGGGGCTCTGGAGGGGCTTCAGAATCTCTTGTGGACCCCTAAAACACTGCTGCAGTTTGGACAGTGGTGTGTGACATCCTTCAGGTCATCTATGCAGAAGGGAATCAGGCAGCAGCCGTAGAAGCAACTGGAACAGCAGGAAGAAGAGCAGGACCATCAGCTGAGAGTCTTTCTGCAATATTGAGATAGCAAGTCATGTTTTAACTTACCCAAAAACTGCCAGTCCCGCACAGGAGAGCCAGACTAGGGGTCCTGAGGAGTGCTCCAGACGAGTGATGACGGACTGTGAACACACTGGGCAGTTAGCCTGAACCGGGACATTACCAAACACCAGACCAGGCTGAACATACACTGTCTGGACAGATACTGAAGGGCAGACAACAAAAAAAGGTTCTTGTTACTACAAGGTTTCTTAACTTTAAATGTTAGGGGCTTAATGAAAAAGGATGTAGTTGGACTGGTTGTTTTGATTCTCAGTTGACAAAGAGAGACAAATGTTTGCAATCAGTGCATTTTAAAATAAGCTTATTCAGCTTCAAAGCCTGCATTTATTTAGAGAATCAAGAATACAGTAAAAAAATTGTGAAATGTTGCAATGTAAAATAAATGTTCTTACTGGATGTAGTTTATAATTTAGTTCATTTCTATGCTTTAAAGAAGAAATTTCAACATAAATACTTAGCTTTAGTCACATGATCCTTCAGAAATTATTCTGAATATGTATATTTAAGTAAATTATGAATAATTCAATATTTGATTAAAAGGAAAAATTACATTTTTATTTTGAAAAACTACTTTATATAAGTGTAGTCTATTCAAAGCATTTATATTAAAAAGTAAATATAAGAAATTAATATATAAAAGTATAACTTTGATTAATAAAATAATATATAAAACGGACAAACCCACATCACCACAACTAATTGTGGGAAAAGCCCTTGTTTCGATTTAACTGGGAAAATCCAGAAACAACCAACTTCTGTTTTTAGCTAGTGAAAGTTGGCGATGTGATCAACAGTACTGCCAGCTGAGGGGCTACACGTCAACCAGGTAGGTCAAAAATGTATAGAATTGAATGTCTGCAATTTATATAGATACTTTTTATTTTAGAATGTATAGTATCTGTGGAAATAAAGTGACAAAAATTTACTGTATAAAAAAAGAGTAATGGTGGCCGTTTACCGACGGGACTGGTGACAGGTTGTCCTTGTGCGGGCGGTGGGTACATCTGACTGTATTCTTGTGTCGGATATGGAGGAACAGATGCCTTCATGTCCACTGGAAGATAAGGGCCTGCTGGATAATAAGGGTTTGTGCCTAAAACCTCGTCGTATGATGGAGGAGGCGGGTGTCCCACAATTGTCGTGTTCTCCATTGGAGGTGCTGTCGGCATCGGCATCGCCATCGCCTTGTGTCATAAAAAACAGTTTTGTGTTACATTTAAGAAACACTGGTATTGAATTTAACATTACACAAGAAACACTGATGGATACGAACTTTTCTACTTTTGTGAGAAAATCGCTCTTATGACAAATAAGCTACAAAAAGCACATTAAACACGATAAATGTAAATCCTCAAGAGTTGTAACTTCAAAACTATAAAGACCACTCGTTCGACAGTGCACAAACCCATGTTAAACGAATAAGACTTACTGTTTGTGTTTGTTTTCTCGTCGGAAGACTCGTGAAAGATCCAAAAACGCGCTTCCTGTTTCTTAGTTTTTGTTACGCACTTGCTCTGTTTCCGCAGAGCTCAGATGGGTGGGCTGAACGCTGAATGAAGACTATCAGACGAGCACCGACTCTGTCCGCGATACAAGCCGTATTGATAAAGTCGATATGTCGAGCTCAAAAGACTTAGCATGTAAATACAAGCGTGTTGTTTTTTATTTTATACCAAAACTGGAGACTTTTAGATGTAAGTTTCGCGTTTGGTCACGAGTTACTGTTACAGGCAGTCCCTGTACTCAGTGTTTTGCATAACGTAAACATAACTTTTCGGCTAGCATGTGTGTTTTTCCCCCTTTATATTGTTGTGTTTGTTTTTTTCCCCTCAATATCAAACTATCAAATTCTGAAGTACAGGAATTACAGCAAAAACTTTTCCCTAAATTGTCACATTCCCAAATAGGCTATGCCTATCAATTATTCATGAGATTATGAGTTTATTTACGTAAAGGGTGATATATTTGCAGTGTAAATGTGAAATGAGGAGAATAACAAATATTATGTCAAAGTCCTTAGGAAGTTTCACACACATAGGCTAGCCTACTATTAAATACAGAAATTTCTGGAATATGATGGAATTTTAAATGGTCTGTTCCAGACATTGAAAGTCTTAATTGAGGATTTGTTTGATTGTTTTTTGGTCCATATCATGAAATCTCAGTAAATTTGTTTGTCATTTTTAATTTTTACTTCCTATTTATCAAAATGTACATTTTCTGTAGCTGTGTTTTTGTTTTTTTTATCATATTGTTTTACATGCTTTGCCTATATTGTTATGGTTAGGCTATTTTTTACTGACAATTTATTCCTTTCCCACTTGGCTACCGGCAATCAAACACAGGCACCAAGCTGTACCTGTTACTGTCTGTGGCTGTTGTTTGTCTGCTCAGTATTCAACCATGCATCCCTCCTGGACTTTGTGGGAAAAGATTCTAATTATTGCGGCCTGAAATGACTCCCTTTTCTCAAAATCCACAACAATATTTGAGGCATTTCTTGTGTTGTTTTGCTGTGGTTGAATGTGCATTGCAATGATCACATGATGCATCTAAAGTGGGTCAAACACGTAAGAACCACAGAGCCGCACTGTGTTTGACAACTCGATCTATCACAACATGTATGATCACTTTCTATATGCGAATATACAATTTAAGATAAAACAGTGAACAGTGTCCTGGCTGACCAAAATCTGGAGAAGGGAGTGCATTGCGTCTGAGATTGCATGGCTGAGACTGTATATGCAAGTCTGTAGTCAGATACTATTGAAGATCTGTGGGAAAAAATACATTTTGCAACATTTGCTTGATTTGCATTAAATTAAACAATCACAGAATAGCTCAATTCTGTAGGGATTTCTCGACACAACAGCTGTCTGTATATCTCATCATTAAAGGTCAGGGAAATTTAGCTTTTAAGCCAGTGAAAGTGAGGGAAAAATCTGGGAATTTGACATTTGGGAGCCTTGTGGGAGCATCCACAAGATGTATTTTAAAGATCGTTTGGTTTGAAAAACATCTCTGTGTTCAAAAGTCTGACAAACATCTTAAAATAGTCTGCTTAATGAACATTTGAAACATCCTAAAGACATTAAAAACATCCATTTAATGTCCAAAAATGTACGTCCAATGGACATTTTGCAGATGAGCAAATGCGAATCCTTCTTACAGATCTAAACACAAACATCAAATAGATGTATGTGGGCTATCAGGACAGATTGTTTCTCTAACATTTCTGTCTTGTTCCCATTGGTTATTTGTTTGCGGGAAATGTTCCAGAAATGTGCTTTTTTGTTGTTGTTAACCAGAAACCAACAAGCTCAGATTAATTAAAAATGCTTTAGTTGTAGTAGTTTTTGTTAGGTTAGTTTATTATGCAGCCGCAGAGGAGTCACACAGCATCAAGGACAAAGTTTAGTGGTACATGCCACAACTCGTGTCAGTGAAAGAAACATGCCACTGAAAGCTTGATGTGCCACCGGAAGAAGTGTCACTAAGCATGGCATGTGCCAAAGGCTTCAGTGTCAGATGTCATGTAATGATAATAATTGTGCTGCTTATGCATTTAGCAAAATGTTACATTTGTAAATGATGTGAATGTGTTTTGTTAATGTTCATATTAAAATATTTAATTAATTGAATTATGTTTCTATCTTGCATTTTCTATTTTTTATCTTTCTCACCCATGTACTCACCCAAGGGTGTGCATGTGCAAATGACTAAGAGAGTATCAATAACTTATGAGTGAAAAAAGATTAACTGTGTGCGCTTGTCTCTAGTTAATATAGCTACAAATATAAATGCAATGCTTAATTTTTTTCTCACATCAAAATATAGCCTAAGTTACTTTAGTCAATCTCTTCCATTTATGAATTCAAAACAAATACCCACAGGAAGACAGTCTGTTCTACATCCGCCTCTTCTTTTTTGTGCAGCCGTGATCTCACTTCCTGTTCAGTGAAAAGCTATATTTATATATTTATCTGTGTGTGGAATGTCAGCGGCTGGTTTTTGGATGCTGCTGTACTGATCATAACAGCTGGATCACTGGAAGCGGATTATTTCTGCAGACGTGAGCGCGCACGCACCAGCGTCAACCATCGCGAATGAGACACGAGATGCTTCAGTAAAACGTTCATAAACGTTGTTCTCTGATAAAAACCGGCCTAGCTTCGGTAAGCCTCCCTTTAAACGACCCTTTCGTCATTTTATTTAAGTAATTTTACATCAGACTGTTGTTCCAGTCATTTTAGCTGCTGCTTTGGTGCAAGCAACTGCTGTCATTCCGTTCAAATGATATGGTAACGTTAAATTGAGCAACTATATAAATACATGAATGCAGCAGCGATACATGCTGTGTCGTTATTTGAGATCGCGTGTGTACTGTGTAACGTGTACACAGTGCTGTTTCGTCTGAAGAGCATACATGTTTTAGGCAGTGCCAGCGGAAAGGCCTCTTGCCAGTCGGATTAATCCACTGTGGCACGCGTACGTGGGCAAAGCGGAAAGTGTTCTCCAAGGTGCTCAGAGCAAAATGCATTGCATAACCTGTGGCTTCATGGAGGAAACATGGCATTTCATAATGAACTTTGATGGCTGGTCAAGTTGCATTAAGTTTTGATTTTTTTTTTATTTAAGTTCTGTTCAAGGACCTCTCTAAAAGATTTTTTAGTCTTTTAGATGCCACTGACCCCCAAATATGATCGTCCTACGGAAACCATATCCTGAAATCTAAATTGCCCAATTTTAAACTTTAAGACTCCAATATTGTTTGGAAAGTATTTAGTTTCTTGCTATGTATTAATTAAAGAAAAATAAATCTAATTTATTAGTTTATTTACACATTAATTCCCTTGTTTTTCTTTAATTTAAATTCAATTTAGATTTGTTTGTTTTGACCCATTTATTTATTTCAAGCTTATTTTGGATATATTTGTTTGATGTTTATGTAGCTTCCTGTATAATACACACATATGTTATGTCAAAACAAACTTTTATTTTGGATGCGATTAATCTTTGCCCAGCACTACTTATTTATAAATGTTTTTTCCTCTTCAAACATTTTCACAGAGCCCTTAGCACTCCTTTTTGGCCCCCTGGAACTACCTGCTCGAGAATTATTTGATTTGATTTGATTTATTTTGAAGTATAGCAGAATAAAGCGTTGCTGGAAGCTCTAATTCTAGTTAGGAAATTGAAAATATGCAGGCATCCACTTTTATTATTGGGGGGTGATTTTCAAGTCAAGTTCAAGTTCTGCTACATGTGTAGTACAAAATGGAATATAAAGTGGAACAAAATGTTGTGTCTCGCAGGACCACGGTGCTACATAAATAAACACAACCATAGATATGAACACAACACTGGATGTAAGAGCTATTTTAAACCTATGCATAACTAACATACTAAACTACTAACTATACATATAAATACTTAACTATACATATAACCTGACTACACAAGACAGACTACATATATGTCTATATATATATATATATATATATATATAGTGCTCTTTACATAAGACAGAACAATATTGTGCAAGATAGTGTGCAAAAGTGGTATTTAAGGTAAAAAAAAAAAAAAAGGTAAGTTGTGCAACATGTTTGTCGTACATTCACAAGTAAACAGTAGGTTTTTTTTATTGAGTCTGTGTAAAATGAAGTTTAAGTAAAGTGTCCGGTGCATATGGAGAGAAAATGTTTCTACAGGTGGTTTGTCAAGCCCACTCACCTGTGTCAAGCACACTCAGAAATGAATTTTTTTATTTTATTTGAGTTACAGAGTGGCTAAGTATCTGGTGCAAGCGTGTCCTTCTCATTATCTGATGCTGATTGTGTCTTCTTGTGTCTTTCAGATGTAGAACGAACAAAACCCTCAGGAACTGTGCAGACCCTCCTCTTGTGCCCAGTCGCTGATCGATTTCCCCTCGACTGTCAGCATGTCAATAACGGACCACAGCCCCACCACTGGGGTCGTCACCATTATCGTAATACTCATCGCCATCGCAGCACTGGGCGCTTTAATTCTGGGCTGTTGGTGCTACTTGCGGCTGCAGCGCATCAGCCAGTCTGAAGACGAGGAGAGCATCGTGGGCGAAGGCGAAACCAAGGAGCCTTTCCTGCTGGTCCAGTATTCAGCACGGGGCCCGCGGGTCGAGCACAAGACCAAACTCACTCCTAACGGCACCGAGAGCCACACCTAATTCCCTTAACTGTCCGTACTATGTAGACTCAATCAGCACTGAAATGAAAGCACTCCACGCTGATGAACGAAGACCAACCTAGTGCATGCAGTTGTCTAGTTCCTTTGACTGTTGATTTGTTCCCGACCCATTTTGTGGTGGTAGAGCCCTGTTATAATGTGAAATCGACGACTGTACGAGTTTTGTGCAATGATGTTTATTTGTAAAGGCGTAGCTGGTTTATGAAGATAAATTAAGACTAAAGGGCCTTTCACACCAAGGACGATGACTATAATGTTAACGATATAGCTTCAAAAGGGTCCTATTATGCTCTTGATTTTGTTTTTTGGGGGTGTACTGGAACAGGGGTTATCAATCTTTTCAGCCCACAACCCCCAAAATACCAATGCCAGTGGCTCATGACCCCAATAATCCTTGGGGTTGGTTATAAATATACGTTTCTCGCAACTGCGCACACACATTCATAGGCCAATATAAACATGAGAATATTGACGACACAAAAACTGCAACAGTCTAACAAAATAAAACTATATATTTTTTATTATAGGAATTTATTTAAATTTTAACCTTACTCATAAGGTGTGGACTGTCTTGGTTTAATTTTGGAGACCGCCACTTCGAGATCATCCTCCAAGTACAGTCATAGCCTGTATTTATTTTTAATGTGTGGGACTAATGTATGCCAAAAAGGTTGAAAAGATTAACATGGTGCCGTAAAATCAACCTGCTGCAACTGACGCTACTGCTGTGTTGTTAATCTAACGTAATGAAAAAAAAGCATGTTGTTTTTTTTTATGTAGGTAAATCACATTTTAGATTGTCTGGAATTGTCAGCAATTAAAAAAAAAAAGTTTTGGGATTTATTTGAATGATTTTCCAACAACACTGTTGTTCAAACGAGCCATTCGGTGTAGTTCTTGAAAAAGGACACTTTTTAAAACCAAATATCTTCCTTTGGTGTGGACTGATATTTGTAACTTTGTAGATTCTTTTTTTTTTCATCTGCAACCATACACACTATTAACTGAATAAAGTTTCAAAATTGAAAAGGGATAATAGGACATTTTTAAAAATCAAACCCCGTGCGCATTAGGACTATAGTAATAATTTTTAAAAAAAGGCGAACGATGCCATTGGAATCAAGTTCTGGATGTTTTTTCTTTTCCAGCCAATAAACATTAGAAATGGACATTCTGCTTTAAAGTGCGCAACCATTTTAAAGCGACAGATGAGAACTGCTGGCTGTCATTATAATAGAGGGATGTCATGCTTTGATGTTGATGCCAATATAGTTATGGTTCTAGTCATTATAATTGTATATAATGTTATATGGTTATAGTTATCGTTGTTGATGTGAGAGGGCCTTAAAGGAAAAGTTTACCCTAAAATTTGATATTTGCTGTTGATTTACTCTCCATCAGGCTGTCTACAGTGTAGGTGACTTATTTAGTTAGTAGAACATTAAAGGTGATCAACAGCTACCGACACATGTTCAAACGTGTACAATCCAGCCACATTTATGAAATTTGCTTTATTTGCTTTTTTGTTTGTGTCAAGAATGCGGGCAGCCATTGAGTTGCTTTTTATGAATCGCCAAGACCACAGTTTAGCCAAAAATCTCCTTTGTTGATCTAAAAAAGAAAAGTTACTGAGGGTGAGTACATTAACAACAATCTTTTTTTTGGGGGGGGTGAACATATTTATTTATTTGTAGTGTTTTCATCTTATTTTTTCATCCAGAGCTGGCTCTGGCATTGCGAATTTCCACACGTTTTATTGGACTGATTTCACAGATCATGTCATAGTTTTAAATGATTTTCTCTTTTTCCAAGAAAACATTTCAGAAATGCAACAAAAATGCGTCATTCTTCGTTATTGGAAACTTTATGATCAATAGATCCCTCCGTAGGTGTATATGTTATATATTGCTAAAAGGTTCTTTAGTGTTTTTAAAACATTGTTCACACCAAGTAAAAATGGTTCTTTTGACAACTTGAGTTAATTTTTCTTCACCAATAAGCACTTGAGAATACCTAAACTTGCCAAATGATGTAAAATGTCTTTTGAAAGCATTATATTCAGCCATTCTTTCATTAGCAATTTTTGTCTTTCTTGTGATGTACAATAGATTTCGAACAGCACTTGCAGGTTCTGCTTTAATCTTGCTAGGAAACCACTGGAAGAACAAAAGCCAATGACTGGGGTCTTCTTTTTTTGTTGTTGCTATTGTGGCCTCAGAGGCGTTTTGTTTTTCGTGGTTGAGCAGATTTCTACTCCGGGTGAAAGTGTAAATTATTTTTATAGATGGTTTGATGCACAGCTCAATGCTGAAAGGTGCAATCTTCATTGTTATTTTCTTTTCATTCATTTCAAATATGTGTGTGTGTGTGTGATATTGCAACATTTGCTGTTTGTACATGTATGATGATAAAATGATTTATTTTTATACAGTATTCATGCAGATGTCTATATAAGCAAAATTAACAATCAGGAGGAAGAAGCCTGTAAATGTCACAAAAAATCTGATGTTTAGGGTCCTTTGACATTTGCTGTTCAATGCTGTTCAATGTAGAAGGGCAGTACATGCATGTTAATTTAATCTGCATATTTGGGCAACTTTTTAATCAGACGAGAGGCTCTGCGTTTGCTTGTCACTCCAGCCAGTTTGAGTGTGCTTGACTTCAGCGAACAATAAAACTTCCTGTTACTGTGGAAATGTCTGACTGTGAGTTTTTGTATGACAATTTAAAATGTAAATCTACCTGTCGTTAACTTCCGCTAGTTGAAGGGAACGGAACATGTTGCTCATATTATGTTTGTGTTGGAAACACGGTCTGTTTTGGTGCAAAACCCACTGAAAAAAGGTCTTATGACAACTGCTTAATGCATTCGCTTAGGCCTGGTTGAAAAGTTCATAAAACTGGGTGCTTCAAAAAGATTTTATTGAAAAATGTTTAGCAGTTAAAAAGTGACGTGCTTACAGATTTTTTTCAGTTTCCTGCAGTGAACTGGAATCATATGTTAATAACAACAGATGAGAACGTTGACACGCTTCTAACGAAGTCAGATGAAAGCAAACCACTTGATGTGCAGTGAGGGAGGAAATGCCTCAATGTTTTTAAAATCGTGTGAAGTAGCAGAGAAAGTGTTCACACTCGATTTGTGCAAGTCTTTTATCTGTAAAGAAAAAAAAAATGTTTTTTTTTTTTTTTACTAAACCACAATCTATACCCTTGCAAAATATAATGATCAATTTTTCAAAGGATTCAGAAAAACAAAAATATTTGAGGTTTTAATGTATGTAAAAGCATTTTAACGCGCCTTATATATGTACATGTTTTGGGAAATAATTAACATACAACAAAAGGTCTTCAACCTTGCTCCTAGAAATAAATTTGCAGCGTCCCCAAAAGACAAAAGGTTGAATACCTCAGAAATTATATATATATATATATATATATATAAACAAACAGAGAGGTCAACATTTGAACTGGATCAAAAACTTTCATCAAAGCTGGCTGAAAACTTCACTCAAAATTAACTTTTGCTGTTTGTTCAAACTACTTATTTAAAATGAGCTGAATCAACACAATTCTTAAGGGTTTTTTTGGGGACAACTTAATTGTTTTATGTTCAATCCACTTAAATTTGTAAAAACGATTAAGTTACTTGTTATTGTTACTAATTGTGTGGAACCCAGCATTTTTTAGTGTATGAACAACCCATTTTACCAAGTCCAATTAAGCTACATTAATGCATTTATTCTACTCAGTGCAGTAATTTATTCAGATATTACTTTTCTTAATCACATTTTTACTTTTTTAATTTTAATCTAAGTTGTATTAATTTAACCTAACTATATTTATTTTAATCTATTTGTCTTTAATCAAATTTTTTTTTTCATATAATTTTCCAGTTTTTGGTCATTTATATTACAATGGGGTTTTTTTTCTCTTAAGTTATATATATTTTTAAATGACCACATGGTCAGTTTTTTAAAGACAAATCTATTAAAAAAAAATCTACACTGATTTTAAGGAGAATAAGTATCTTATGCTTACTGCTTTAATATAAAACAAACACATTTGAAAATGTTGTATCGAAATACAGTATACTTCAAAGAATGTTTTCTGTTTTAATACATTTTAAATGTGATTCAGTATTCAAAAAAATTGTTCAATACATTTCAGTATTCTTTGATAAAGATGAAAAGAAAAGCATTTATTTTAAAAAACTATAACATTACAAACGTCTTTACTGTCACTTTTGACCAACATAATGATCAAAAAGAACAATGTAAAGCATCCATGCTGAATAAAAGGAACGATTTATAAAAAAAAAATAAAAAAAAGTTACTAGCATATAGCATTCTCATTAGATCAAAAACAAGCAGTTAAATCCAAGTAAAGGAAATTCTTATAACAGGGAATGCAGAGCAGATTCATCCCAAACAGCATTTATTTCAGACAAGAGTCTCAGTAGAGTCTTCATCTCCCCCTAGTGGAAAAAACGCGTCTTCACAAGACATTCACGTACCTCTTTCCGTTTGCTTCAATACACCGGTACCGGCATCACTTCCATGTTCTACTTTAGGGAACTACGAACGCTGAAAGGTTGAAGACTTTGTGTTTTTTCGTCGGTCCATATAATTATACCAACAGGCATCAACACAGCAGCTACGGATTGGCGCGAATGTAGAATAACAAACACAGGAACCAACATTTAAAAAAAAAAAAAAAAAAAAAGGGCGAAAATTTGTCACATAAACGTTCAAACAGGGCTTTTCTCTCGCTATACTGTATGCCAGATCTATACTGCACTTCTGCTTTCGGTTTGGTTAACAAAATCCAGGTCCTGCTGTGTGTCATTTATTTTAATAAAAGAAACATAAAAAGGCGATGGTGCGTTTATTTGTAACCGGTGATAAAAGCAACAAAGCCGTGATTTAACGTTACTTCAGAACACAAGGCCAGCTCTGCGCTTCCCATCAAAACCCAGAAGGAGAATTGTTATTGTTTTTGTCCTCCCTCTTTTATCGGAGAGCCACACAGGCGCTCGTCTGATTCAATACTGAACTCAAGATATCATAGATCCAGAACACCTCACATTAACAGACTGGGTTTAGTTAAAACATTACTTAATATCTTTAAGCAGAAAACTATATTTGCCAAAGTCATTATCGTTTGGTGCTATCAAGTGATCTTTTCTGGCTTTGGCAAGTTTCATCAAAAGGAATTCTCTTCGGTCCGTCCACTCCTTCAGCTCCTCGTCTCCGTGAGCCAGTTTACAGAGCTCCTCCTCGGTGCACGTGCCCTTCAGGAACCTGGAGGAGACATAATGGCCGCTTAGCAATGGAAGATAACATGATATGTAGTGCAATGGTATATGCATTTCAGAATTTTGGTTCGGTGAGCATGTGTACTTCTGTAATAGTGCAATTTTTTGTGCTGAATATATCTTACATTTTATACATCTTGATCAATATTTATTCCAAAACCTGAAGATGAATGTTTCTCTATGTCATTTTAATATACACTGTTGGTGTTTAAGGTGTCCTCATTTATAGTGTCACCATCAAATTCTGTCAATTTTAGCAAAAAAATTCACAACAGTGTTGGTTAATTTTGGGATTTTGTCACCAAATTCAGCAACTTTCTCATTGCTGCTGTGACTTTTGTTCACGTTTTCTGACAATAACAAGCTATTTATTTTGGTGATATTCAAATTAAAAGTTTGACAGTTCATAATAAAATTTTTATATATTTGGTCATCTTTGTGAAAAAGGCAAAAAAAAAAAAGGCAAATATAATTTGTGATGTTTTATTTGTTCTCTTATTTCATAAGTAAATACAACTGAATTAAAATCTTAATTTTAATGTAAAAAAAATATATATGTACAACTTATGTAAATATAAAAAGAAAAATAGTAACTTAAGTTTGCATACCTTTGGGTATTATTATATTGTCATAAAGCAACTCAATTGAATAGCTGTTTTTAAATAATGAATGCTTTTAAAAACAACTTCTTATAATGTGCAAGTGATAAGGAATCATAGTTTAGTTGAAAATAGTTTTGAAAAATAATCTCTAAGCAAATAATGCTTCAAATGATTATCATTCCCTCTTCCATAGACATCAGTGTGCATTTCACAAACTACAAAGGTTTCACTTTACTAATGCTTAAATTATGTAAATATCTGAAATGCAAAATAATATGACTGTAACCACTGAAAAGTAGGTGATATATGACATGCACTGCACATGTCCAAACTGATCTGAATTTAGC
This sequence comes from Danio jaintianensis, assembly GCA_903798115.1. Classification (NCBI taxonomy): domain Eukaryota; kingdom Metazoa; phylum Chordata; class Actinopteri; order Cypriniformes; family Danionidae; genus Danio; species Danio jaintianensis. Next base: position 380,379 of record CAIGQV010017699.1, on the reverse strand, counting down.
TGTTGATTACCGAAGGATGTAATCTTAATGCATGTATTTAAAGGTAGAAAGAATATTACAAAAATAAAAAGCAGCAAATTTGTCCCCTTTGGTGTGGTGAAACATGCCATGTGTGCAGGACTGGTAAACTTCAGCATCAGTGTCGTACCTCTCACAGACTCTGAAGGTACCGGTGGGAAATCGATACTGCCAGCAGTTCTGATCGTCCTCAGAGTTGAAGACCCGCTCTTTGTGCTTCTCAGAGGTGATGTGCTGCTGCCACTGCTTATCACTGTTGCAGTTCTTCCCACACAGCCAACAATGATTACCAGCCTTAAGAAACAGCATTCACAAGGTTATGAAGACAGCATTCATGAAGAAAAGCTTCAAAGTTAAGGAGTTCAACTGCGTGAAGTAATGTGCAATGAATTACAGCAGAATTCTTCTATATATAATAAATACATTTTTTATATAACTTCCATTAGTCATTAATACAGGCGATAAAATTATTAGGGGTTGCCCACATCAAAATTGACAGAGGTAATTGTGCTATATAAACAATCAGTTTCAGAACTCAAACCTTTCCTGTTAGTCTAAAAAGTGTACTTGCTTATATTGAAGCAAACACACCAAAACAACTGGAATAAGCCAGTAAGAAACTTTTCCCACTTCATTTAACTGCAGATTTGTTTACAAACAAAGCACTATTCAATGCTGATTGGAACAAAATTGACACAGATGCCGTGTGAACTACTAGAGATGCATCAAAATGACAATTCTGCCCATAAACAGAAAATATGGGATGTACCAGGCTGACAATTAAAAATAGTTTACATTATTTAATAAAATAATAAGTATTTATTAAAGTAATTTTGTAAAACCTTCAGTTGCGGATTTCAAAAAACACAAGCTAATAAAATAACCACATTTTTATTTACTAGTGTTGGCATGACAGCACAGTAGCGCTATGGCAAGCAGCAGGAACAAGTATACTTCATAGATATGCGGTAATGTTCCGTTCAAAACAACCAAAAATATTAGCCAAAAAAGGTGACAATTCGGTGCATCTTTAGTGCCAACTATACTGGATCTGACAGTAATATCGCACAACACATGTGTGAGTAACTGATGTTATTGCATGTTCATGATTGCTTTGTCTGTGGTTACATTTTGCTTGACATTTTCTCAGTATTTAAGTATTTTTAACCTAAATAGGCAATTACTTCCAAGTCATTTAAAGTGTTTCTTGATATACAAGATAAATACCATTTTACCACAACAGGAATGTTTTTTTTGGTGTTGAAATCTTGATAATATTAAAAGTGGACATCAGACAACAGCAAAATATAAATAAATAATTTTTTTTTTAAAAGTTTAAAAATGCCAACACAGAGTCCCAAACTAATATTCTCATTTTTGTAGTGCTGTGTGAACGTTTAGATATATATATAAACCAGTTTCAATATAATTACACTGATTTTAGTAATAATTGCGATCCTGATACACCTAATAACTGTTAACATATTAATCAAACATTAACAATAGAACTTAAACAGGATGATAATAATAATAATTCTCTGAGTCTGCATGCTGTAATTTACAGCAATTTCGTAATGAAAAAAAAAAAGTAGAATATTAATAATATTAAAATGTGACATAAAATAATGCTGGGAACCAGTAGCCACTAGCACTGACTTCCATTGTAGTAAAAAATGCTATGAAAGACGATGTCTACTGGTTTTAATGTTCTTCAATAAAAAGTGGAGGGTTAGAAAACAATTGACCCTTTTCACATTTCCAGGTTTCTCAGTAGAAGAAGGCGTCATAGTTGGGTAAACTTAGAGCGCAGTGAATAGGAGAGTACAACAAATAATTTTTTGACAATCCTATTTGCTGAAATAATAAAAGAAAAACTCCTCGATGGTGTTATCAAGACCTTCAGAAAAAGGAAAAAATTGTGTGAGTGATGACGGCAGCCAGAGGAGAGAATAACGTGAAATGTACTCTCAGTCTGTGGTGTCTGATTGTTTTAATGACATTAATTGTACAAGACACAAAACTTCACTTGTGTATTCGGATGTTCCTATGCTTAAGAAAACTGTTATTAGCGAGGAGACTAAATCCAAGAGGAGGGAACGGCGCCATAGTCCATAGGTCAAGTGGACTATCTGAAAGAAATAGGGGAACTTTATCTCCAAAAGATGAGATGATTATGGTGGTGCAGGAACAGCCCTAGAACTGCCCAAATGTTAATTTACATGTTTAGACATATATAAATCTATACGTTTTCTAGATATATTACTAGCTCTGACATAGACAATTTAGCAATATATCACTTATGCAATTTATAAGTTATTTAGGATTTCAAATAACTGGTAATGAACGATTTCTGTCACAAACTACAGAAACTAAATTAAAGGAATTAAAAGGGAGAAATATAACCAGTTTAAAACAGCTGCAGATCATGCTTGGTACATTAAACTTTGTAAGAGATTAAATCCCAGGATATGCTAAACATGCAAAACCCCTTTACAATGCAATGAAAGGAGGTATTTTAAATTGGAATGAGAAATTATCCGAAATAAAGACTAGACTTATAGATGAAGCACTGAATAGCGGTCGTCTGGTAAGAAGAGACGAGACAAAACCTTTAGTGGCAAAGATTGCTAATTCAGAAGATGAAATAGAAATAGTTCTGTATAACGAGGGGGATGAGAAACACCCTGTTAGCTTCATCTTGTATAGCAAAGCAGCAAACCACAGAAAATTGCTAAATTTAAGTGGCGCTGACATATTGACCTCGCTTGCTAAATCATTGTTGACGCTTAAAAACCTTGCTTTAGATCAACAGATAATCGTAAAAGCGAAAGGTGAGGGAATAGATCAAATATTCAGGGAGGCAAAAAATGTAATTAGTGAGAACAAACGTGTACACTCTCACACATAGGCGAAATGGTCGTTATCTTGAATGACACTCAGTTCAGTTTTAAGGCTGAAAAAATTCCCAAAAGGGCAAAGACAACCAAAGTGCCAATAAATAATGTCGGTTATTACACTGATGGAACCAGTGAGCAAAGACAGACCAGGTGGGGTTGGATTAGAAAGAAAGGTCGTAAAATCACTGAAACAGATTAAGGTAGTATAGACCATTTTGAGGGATGTAAACAATAACAATGGTCCTAATGTATTTCCTGTATTACATTTTGAATTTCTATAGCTTCCAAGAATCAAAAAAGGTCCACATATTGATAAATAATGTTATGGCAGGCTTTTTAATATTATGATATTATTAAATTGCCTTTTGTTAATGTTATGAAATAGTTTGGTAACAAGCAGGAAATGTTTAAGGGCCAGTGACATCGCCACATTGAAATGGTCTATAGAGTTGGGACAGAGTGCCTAAGCTGCTGAAGTAAAAGCTTTCAGGAAAGCTTTAGAAAAAGCTAAAGAACTGAATGATGTTGATTGTTATATAGTAACTGATAGTGACTATATTTACAGAGCAGTGGAAGAAAACCTCAAGACATGGAAAAATATTAAATTTTAATACTTCCAAAGGGAAGGAGTTAGAACATGCCAGTGATTGGAGAGCTATAGATAGGCTAATCGGAGAAGTTAGGCCTACGGTTCTTCATCAAACCAGCCATACGTCACAAAGTACTTTCTAAATAGTGAAGGAGTAAAACTGATTAAATCAGTAAAATATCAACCACCTAGCAATAGCATAGCTGAAAGAATGATCAAAGAAGTAAAAGCATGATTTGTAAAAAACCAGGAGAAAGATTGGGATGAGCAGATAATTGACTGCTTAAAACTTCTAAATTATTACAGAAGTTCCAATACCCTTCGAAAGGAAGAAAGTCAGATGAATCTAGGAGATACTGTATAAATAAAATGGAAAGTAAAGGGACATAGATCCAAACAAAATTTGGGCACAGAGGATAAAGTTATATCTGTGCTATTTAAAAATACAGTTCAACTAGAAGCAAACAACAGTGTCCAGAGTCTCAGTGGTTTAATAAAAAGCCTAAATAAATGGCAGAAAAAATTCTGACCTTTGAAAACAAACCTAGTATCTGTGGCCAGTGCAGAAGAGGCTCACCACAGGGTCTTAATAGTCAAAATGAGATCAATCCAGGATGGATGCATGTGCAGAAGTTGCGAGTCTTGTAGACACCGATTTATTACCCTTGGAAGGGAGTGTCGGTGCCTGTTGGATGGGGAAGAATTTACATCATGAGAAAGATGTAGGAGTTTATCCAGTTGTAACTGCCTAAAACTAATTAGTCAGAAACAGATTTGGATGACTCGTAAATCCAGGAGGGCACTAGGAGCCCTAGTTGAAAATAGAATTATGACTGAATGGGACATAAATCCCATATCTCTCATGACAAATGCAGAATCAAAACTAATGGCCCAAAGACTCAAGGAACTGTCTTTTTGCCCGGGTGGAATCCCGGGAGGGCAGGAGTCTTTGACTGGAAATGGGAGTTTTTGGAATGGCCTGGCTTATCTCACCCACTTAGGTGGATGGGAGGCAGCTGTCAGATCGCAGCTGCAAAAGGTTGAAAGTTACAAGAAGAGCACAGGGAATGGTTTTGTGTGGTTCTTTGATCACAGCAAATGGTGTAGATGTGAATTGTCTGATGCTATTATAATTACAGCAAAAGAGATGACATTCAATCAATGCATAAAAGTATGTGAACGGAAAGAGGAACCCAGGTATTTTAGTGAAACAAACATTTCTGTGTATGGAGCAAGGCAAACCTTCAAGGAAGGGAAAGCTCAGATTAAGATAATTAGATCCACGCAGTCGTATCTATTAATGGCTCGAGAACCTAGTGAAGAGGATAAATCCAGGATACAAATTCTGGATCTAACCGTACTATTGAATATAACAGTAAGTTACATGGGAATCGGGGACTGCATAGAGGGGTTAACATTTATATAACTAAATCAAAACCTAAACCCAATAAAGAATCGAAAAATAAACTAAAAAAAAATTTGAAAAAGTGGATCTTTAAAAGTATTAGTCGAGGGACAGACTAGGATATGAAAAAGAATGTTCTCTGTTGCAGGAAGCATGCAGAAAGACGACCCTGAAAGGAGCAGAAGACACAGCTAGAGATGTGCCGAGACGCACATCCGGGATGCTGTGATGAATATATCAATAACTTGTTCTTTTCTCCTTATTATCACAGGTGTTATCTTAGGAGGATTAGAGATAAAACTCAAAGCACGGAGGAGACTCGAAATGGGTGCAAACGTGTAGAGAAAAATAGAACATTGGATATGTCCAAATCAAGAAATAGCTGTAAAAAACTAAATCTATAATAGTAGTGATTTTGAAACAATGAAGTCGTATGTTAGATACATTGACGACAGATTTTGGGTGTGTAATCATTCAAGCCCAAGCGCGTTATTTATACCTTCCAAATATAATGGTTTGGTTGATAAAGTGAAATTTAAATGGGAAAGGCTAATAATCGAAAATGCCACTCATGTAAAACTGATTGGACTTGAAATTCTAAATGTAAATCAGTCATTATGGACTAATGAAAGTAGTCTAAGCGTCTGGAATTTGGAATTAGGAACAGAATTAAGCAAAATCAGTAGGTCATTGTAGGCAGAATTTGACAAATGCTAAACAATGGACTATGACTTAGACCATTTCTGTAACCAGAAATGATAAGATACTTAGAGGCCTAAACAGTAGCCGAATAAGGAAGGTGGGGTTATTGCCCAAGGCAGGCAATGACACATCAAGGATACGAAGGTTAACAAATTGGTTAATGGGGGGAGCTAAAGGACATGGGACATATTGGCCTGACGATTTGAAAAGTAATTACCTAATATTGGGTGTCTACAAATCGAAACCGGAAATTCCTTATGAAGAAGTCAACTGGGTCATATGCAAGCAGCATTTAACCCAAGGAAGGTATTGCGATAGTGAAAGAGACTGTATACATAAATTAGAAATGAGACCTTTTGGCTCTAGCGGGGCCAAATATGTTATAAGGCAATATGGATCATTAAAACCTAATTCATGGGCATCCTTCTTCCAACACAATATGGTGAAATATTGTACAAATCTGACTAAAGCTGAATATTGGTATTGTTACATAGAGGGACAATCGCTTTATGATCAGGATTTGATGGATCAATATGAAGGAGAAATATTTGATAAATGGAGGTCTTATGTTGAATGGATGGGAGTTCCTGAAGCAAGAGTTTTAAATGAGACCTGTCACTGGTCTAACAATCGTGCTATTCACCCGATGATGTTAGATAGCAGTCACGGCATACCAGAGGCGTTGGCTAATAAAAGTGGAATAACAGATTTTATTTAATCTATTCCAGATCAGCAATATAGAATGGCCTTGTCATTATATGTTTACAAATGGGATATGCTTTCGAAAGCAGAATACCAAACTAGGCCGAGTCCAGTTCATATGGGACTGGTAGACAGTGTACATGGATTATGGCATAATAAATTTTATATAAAATTTGATTTTAATCATAAGCTCATAGGAGCATATCGCCATCAATTTAATAAACTGAGTTTTTTTTCATGTAAATTTTAGAAAAACCCGTTTTGACAAACTTAGTTGATGTTATGTATGGAAATCTAACCCGAGCCGTGGAAAGGCGAAGCTACTTTGAATATGGGATTCAGTGGATTTAAGTGGAATTTGTACGAAGACAATGACTTAAATAACACTGCAAATTTACTGGGGGCTGAATTGTAAGAGTGTGATCCAGATATTTTTAATAATTGGACCTACAAATATACTCCGCCGTATGCTAGACAAGGTGATGAAATACGGTTATAGAAAGGAGAAAATGCTTTTTGCTCGTGGGAAAATTATTTAGTCATTACTGAAAAAAATCTTAAATAAATGCTCAGTATTTAATTGTTCTATCCCGTGACATGCAATGTTTGTGTCTGTACTCCCTCTCGTGGCAAAATACGAGAATCAGGTGAAAAAACATTGTAGTGTTATAGGTTTAGAAGTTTATCATGCTAAGCGAAAATTAAACCAATTAGGGATATTAATTATATTGAAGGTGTCAGTATTGGTCCTAATTGGCATTTCATGCATAATTGGATATCAGCATTGGAAATCATCGAAGATGAGGTTCCAGTAATTGTCAAAATCAAAAAGACATTATTGAATGCTGGAGTAATAATAAGCTTAGGCGCAGGAACCACTGTTGAAATAATTAAAGATACTGTCGTTGGATGGTGGGAATGGATAAAATTAATCCTGATTATTGCAGGCTGCGTAATTACAGATATATTAATCATATCTGTTTCGTTGAAATTTGTGAAACTATGCAGCTTGTTAAGATCTCAGAGCAGCCTCTGTGACAGAAAGTATAAGCGCTTAAGGTCAAAGTAGGAGGATGCTACTAGTAGAAGGGTCATGGAAGATTGTAATAAATGAGTCTTCTTCTATGGCTCAGAGCTAGAAGCAGTCTGCTGAGCGGGAGAGTAATTATTGGAGCAAAAATTGATCATCAGAGAATTAAAGATCAAAAAATGGCATCCAATTTTCAGAATTCTGGGACTTCTGATATCATCGTGTCGGGTTCAGACTATGCACAGATAATTTCAATTCTGATCATTTCAATTGTAATGAATGATCTATTATTGTGACCCAGTAAACTGGGAACTGAATGAAAAGAAAAAGCAGTCATGGTCGTATTAATGGGTTTATTCTCTATTCGTACGATCATGAAAAGAAAAAGCAGTCATAGTCGTATTAATAGGTTTATTCTCTATTCGTACGATCATGTCAGGATGCCTCTACTTGTGCACGAAGACACTTTGATTATCAGTGGGGTTTTTGAATTTTTTATGATTTTTTAAAATGTTTGAATTTTTTTAATCTAAAATATCAAACCAGTAACAGTTGTTTTTGTATTTGTAAAATGTTACAATGCATGATTGTGCAAAGTTGATTGTTGAAAACGATCTTAAGGAAAAATGAAACAGAAAATTGAAATGGTTTTCTGGCTATTACATTTGGGTAATTGTGGCATCTGTGATTTCTATAGGAGTGGAATGATGAGGAGTCAAGCGGGACACGTCCTATTTGCAAACATCACAAAATGACTATGTGCAAAATATATTTGCATGTAAATGGGGTTAAGACATACTGTTGTATGACTTGTTTTCTATCAAGTGGGCAGGATTTTAATAAGATCCTTTATATACTATGCTGGGATGACACCTATTTAGAGCCTTTCTTAAAGACTCTAACAATTGCTGTGGGACAGTCAGTTTTGCCATGGCGACCCATTATTGCTTGCAAAGGGCATGCAAGGACTAAGTATTTCGTGCAACCTTATTGGGTAAATGAAAAATTGGTAATGGGGATCGTGTCTAATTGTGGAACCCTTAATGTCAAACCCTGAGATCGAAGTCTCGGTATGGATGCAAGGCCAATGGAGGGGTGCCAGATTGGCGGAACTTCCATTGAGGAACGGTCTGATTCTCAGACTGACTTGGAACCAGTTGATGAAACTGCCTTTGACTGAAAGGCGCTATTCGATCATGAAACGGATGGGACGGGGAATTATGGCCTCTCTGGGACCAAGTGACCTACCGACTGTCCAGTTAATCTACAATAAAAGGGAAAAGAAATTCAATTTATGGTTAATTGGTAGTGATGGGTTGGCGATACCATTACAGCACACTATATATGGATCATGTATATTAGATGAATTGGATAATGATTAATTTGTATCTCAACAAAGAATGTCAAGAGGGGGTCTGATTGTTTTAATGACATTAATTGTACAAGACACAAAACTTCACTTGTGTATTCGGATGTTCCTATGCTTAAGAAAACTGTTATTAGCGAGGAGACTAAACGCAAGAGGAGGGAACGGCGCCTCCGACAGAGAGTCCATACGTCAAGTGGACTATCTGGAAGAAATAGTGGAACTTTATCTGCAAAAGATGAGATGATTATCCAGCTGGAACGCATGGTGGTGCAGGAACAGCCCTAGAACTGCCCAAATGTTAATTTACATGTTTAGACATATATAAATCTATATGTGTTCTAGATATATTACTAGCTTTGACATGGACAATTTAGCAATATATCACTTATGCAATTTATAACCTCAAAGGCTTCTCCTGTGTTAACTGTATAAAAGGCTGGAATATACAGACCAGCATTGCGCTTCTGACTTCTCTATACTGGATGTCTTAGGCCCTTTATTTTCAACGGAGGATAAAGTAAAGGATTTTCTTTTGTTATTGTATTTGTGTTTATTCTTCTTTTTCACTGGATTTTATTTTATTAATAAAAGCATATTTTATTAATTTTCTTCACTGGAGTGGACATTGGCTTCATTTGCAGAACCCATCAAGTTACCTTACCACACAAAGTATGAATCTGATTTATTCCTTGAACAACATTACAAAAGATGGTCCTAAACAAAACTCTAGCTAAGAAATATAGCCAAGAGAGGATTCTGGTTTCTTTATTTAATTAGGGTATTAGATAATGGCAATCCAGTACAAGTCCCATAGACGCTGCATCAGAAACACCTCGACAAGCGGTAATTCGTTTTTGGTAATTTGACGCAAAGATGATATAATGCATACATAAATGCATATAAATGTTCATATGTTGTTTTTTTTACTCAAAATATTAAAAACTTTCAGGAATTTAAGATTATGATGACAGTTAAACGCGTCATAACAGTCTTGTGAAAAGGGTCCATGAGAACCTTATTTTTGGGTGAACCATCCCTTTAAGATACACAACAAATTGCCCATTTTAGAAGCTGGTGGGAGCACAAAAAAATAAGTTTAAATATGGCAAACTCTCATCAATGACCATGAGAACAGAACAAACTAAAGCTGAGAGTATGTTCTGTCCTTGACGATTCGTGTTTTGTGATTTGCTTGCTTACATGTACTGAATGATCTAAGATAAAGTGATGTTGTTGTTTGAGAGGCAAGAAAAAGAATGTGATAACGAAGTGTGCAAATATAAACACATTTTCATACCACTTCCTCGGCGTAGTCTGTGGGCATGTGAATCTGTTTGCCATTTTCTCGGGTGGCGATGTTGCTGCTCTCTTCTCCCCAGCCCGGCTTCTGAGACTGCAGCCACATGTCATACAGCTGCTCCATGTCTGCAACTACAAACACACAAACATTACGTACAGACTTTCCATTAAAAGGTGTGTTATGTCACTTTATTAATTCTGCTCTTTTTATTTTTGGGAAGTGTTCTGTGTATTTGTTCTCTCTGCAGGAAGCAGCTACTTGCTTCTTTTGCTTGGTCCTGGCCCTGCTCCAATTGATGCCACACCCTGCCTAGTCAGCTGACTCCTGGCTGCCTATAAATTCTTCTTTTGTCACTTCCTGTTTAGCTGTTTGAGCTCACTTGTGGTTGGTAGTGGTGTGTTGACGTTTATTGAAAGAAATTGTGTGTTTGTTAGTGAGATTTATTGAATTGGAGTTTGTGCATGTATATGAGGAAAATCTGTTACAGCATTTAGTGCATTAGTTCTTGCTTTGTTGCCCCTGCCTGTTAACTGACTACTCTGCTGTTTTGCCCTTTTTGGATTTGTTCGCTGATTGTAAATATTTGTACATAGTAAGTAGGGAGCTTGACGCCATTTTCTTTTGTACCTTCTTTTTTTAAAATTGTTTTTGTGGACAAGGAAGTTAGGTAAGAAAGTGTATTTTCTTTTCTTTTGCTGAAAATAGGGAATTTAGAGGGAATTTGAATTTAGATTGAAAATTTTGTTTGAGAAAATCATTGTGAAAATAAAATCTCTATATATTTTCTTAAGCAGCATTGTGTGTGCAGTCTTCCCTTTCATGTTGTGTCCTTACCCCTAGACGGGGCGTAACATGAAATTGGGGGCTCGTCCGGGATATATATATATTTTTTACTCCTCTATTGAGACTCCCAAAAGTTTCACTGATAAAGCAGAACCATTCAATCGTTATTCAATTAATTCTTTGCTTGGGGCTTTTACTTTGTGTAGGAGGGAAAGTGGTTGTGTAATGACTTCAAAATTTGAATTAGATAGATTTACGATCGCACCCACACATGAACAATTTGATAAGTGTCGTAAAGGTGATCTGTTGTTGATCGCAGATTTCTTTAGTATTAGTATTCCTCGTAATGCACTGAAAAGTGAGATTAAGGAGGTGTTGCGCACTCAGCTCTTAAAACAAAAGGATATTACTGGAAGCGGGTGTGTTTACGGGTGTTGCACCTAGTTTGGAGCTACCGGAAGGTTTGGGAGTTGTGGAGATGGAACCCAAATCTGACGGTGCTGTACGCATAGATCCCGTTTCCCCGTCTTCTGCAGAGGAAAAGTTGTTGGCAGTTCATTTGAAGGAGTTAGAGCTGGAACTCAGTCGCCAGCAATATCAAAGTCAACTGCTACAGGTCCGAGCTCTTGAACTTGAAACGAAGCGTGACATTCGACTGAAAGAGCTCAAACTCGAGCTAAAAGCTGCCCAAGTTCAGCGTTCCCCTTCGGAGGCTAATGGGAATGCTACTCCAGAGCCAGTGGCTGCATCATCTCCTCTTCCTTCCACCACGCAAACCGCATCAGTAAGTCCGCCTGATTTGGATATTAGTAAGCAGCATTGTGTGTGCAGTCTTCCCTTTCATGTTGTGTCCTTACCCCTAGAAGGGGCGTAACAGGTGATGCAAGCGATTTTTGAAAAGGGATAGGGTCAGACCCAAAACACACTTGCAGCCAATCAGCAGTAAGAGGCATGTCTTGTAACAATAGCGGCGATAACAAAAAAGTTGTGAGGTCTTGTTGGTTTATAGACGTGTTTGTTTTGGTGGTTTCAAACAACATTAAACACTGTTAATCGTCTCATCTCAATACAAGCAATTTTCTCTGTATGTAGCTCTAAGTTTTTGACTCTTCTAAATCATAAAAATACCATAAAATCTTTGCAGATGTTTAAGAAACATGTTAAGTTAACAAATTTATCTAACAACAGTTATTCTCCTTTGAAAAGGTGTGTCAGAATGTCTGTCTTTATTTTGGTCTCTGTAACTCCGACCCCTTTACACAGCTAGATTTTGGCAGCCCAGGTTGACTTGCTGGAGTGTTAAAGGCACAGATGCTGATTTGCCATTAGTGGTACTGACAATTTGCAGCAGAAGCAGACAAGCATGTGGGAACAGTGGGCAAGGAGAACTAGCTCATTTGAACTGACGATATTGTGAACCATCCCACCACTACTGTTCATGTATGTTGAGCACTCAAGACCCCCCGATAATTTTTTCACATTTGACTATGCTTTTAAAGTTGCACATCTTTAAGCCAACTCAGACCGAGCAGGATGACTTTTGTGTGCATGTTGTCCAATGCTGTTTAAGTAAATTAGGTTGTAATTTTATTGTTGTTACGTTCCGTGAATTCTGCATGTGTGTGTTTTTTTCTCTCTCTCGCTCTTGCGCACACGCGCACTTGTTCTCTTTGTCTCGCTCCTCTCTCTTTCGGTTTCACAGGTTCAACCCCTTCGGATTGTTACTGGCTGCAGGGTCTGTCAATCCTCATTATCTTTGATGATGTGGCGGCTTCTGTGGCCAATCTGAGTGGTCGCCAGGTTTTTAAAAAGGACGGCGAGTGGGACGCCGGACGGAGGCTTTTGCGTTCCTGTCTTGTTCTTTGGTTTAAATCTGCCTCCCGTTATTTGTTTTGTTTTGGTACTTTATATTGCTTTGCCAAAGTTATTATTGCCATCTTGTTTATTTTCATTCAGTTACTTTTTATTCTTCATTTGAGATCGTTTATTGATATTCTTTGTTTTCCCCAGGGGATTTGGAGAGGTAGATGTCACGTGACCTACATCCTTCCAACACCTAGCGAGCCTGTGTATAGACACATCAGATTTAAGATTGAGCGCTGTTTTTGTATTTTTCTGTTTGGTTGGGATTAGAGTAGGTAAGTTAGGGCGTGCAAACGCTGAAGACTTGCTTTCGATTATTTTGTTTTCAGTTAGGTAAAAGGATTATACCGAGTTAGTTTGATTTTTGGTTTTGTTATTTTCTTTTCTTTCAGCTTTTTTTGTCCTTTCCCCTGCGGGGTTTATTGTTTTGGATTATTTTGTTATTATAAATTGTATATAATCTACCCTTTTTTTTGTTATCTATAGTTTTCTTCTGTATTAATACTATTTTCTGTTTATCTTTGACTTTTGTATAATAAATTCTTTTTTTGGCAGTATTTTGGTTGATGCATGGTTTTTTTCTCCAGTAGTACACATGATTGTCACAATATAAATGTTACCTACTTTAGTTCCCTAGATTAACATCAAGAAGTCGTAACAATTGTATATGAAGTTTTGCTTCAAGCACACAGTTAGCTTGGATATATAAAATTAACCACTTACACAAGTGTACTTAAAGCCAACATTTTATCCAAGTATCCTGCAAATTTATCCACAATCTATTTTTTTTTATATGTAATTTAGATAAACATGCACAAGCTTAATGACAATTACTCCAAGTTGGACCCTGTCATTGCAAATAAGACGACTGAGTAGAGAATAAAGGTCACAGTCAGTGGAAACATGCAGCGTGAGGCTAGTTGAAAATAAAACAAGCCCTTCACCCAGGTCTACACACTTCTACATCATGATACTGCCCCCCCAAGGTTAACCACTGTATTACAATAGGTTTAGAAATAGATACGATATACAATAAATTATGGCTGGGCGATAATACGGTATCTGTATTTATTGACCGTACACCATTGTCAATATCGATACAAAAAAAAAAGTTCTGTATGAAGCGCAACAGTTTTATTAAAATGTGGCTGGCTGAACGCACGCCTTGGAAGGAATGCCAATAAGCTTAGGGACCATGCAAGCTTGTTATTTACAATGGAGGTGTGCCACGTGTGCATTGCTCCCTATGTGCCTGCATAAATTGTACCTAGTTGAAAACATCTCAACTTTGCAGAATGCCGTGAGTGCACTACAATTCATGTCTAGAATGACTAAAACTTACAAATCAGCTTCACACTTTGTATGGCATATACACATTTCAGTAATAACGGTAGACTAATTACCTCAGACAAACACAGAGCACCCAAACACTGCGGTGCCTTTTCATTTTCTCCATAAGTAAAACTTCTATTGGAACTGAAGCAATGGTTTGTCATCCTCTGAGAAAACGGTTGATGGTCGCCTAGTTACCACAGACGCCAGGAGAGCGCGAGCGCAATGCGCATTGAAAACGGTAAAGGAAACCACACGCCTTGCACTTTTCATCTGCTTTTAGACGCGATATGTGAACGCACTCGGGTTGGGTTTCGTCATCGCAACCTCAGGTCAGAATAACAGCAGCAGTGAGGAGATTGTAAGAGTTAACCAACTTGTCTTTAATTTGTAATGTTGCAATATGTATTTGAATAACGGTGATTGGTTTCTTTACTTGCAAGCACAGATTTGATTATGATAATTTGTTTTGTTTACAGAGTTTGAGGTTTACTGCATTATTATTATTGACATCTCACAGATGCTGATCTACCTTAAAGTTTACTTTGATTGTTCAGCATTTACACTTTTTACTATTGCACACACTTTGTAACATTTTATTTATCAAGTTTAAGAGTCTCTTTAACACTTATGTTTATTTCATTAATAAACATGAGGCAAGATATTTTTCGTTAAATTTTTTTTTTGTCTATTAAAACTTTTTACCTTAGTAATGTTAGTAAAGTGGTTAAATTAAAAAAAGTATAAAATTATACTGGACTTTATTTCTAAATGGATTTAAAAAAAAATATTCAATAATTATCAATACAGAATGATATGAAATGTTATAATCGTGATAATTATTTTTGCTGTATCGCCCAGCCCTACAATAGATATAGATGTAAATAGATGATATCCAAGTATGCAAACATTCTTATAACCCATTATCTATCACTCAAATATTTAGGGTCAGAAACAAAAAGTAATCACTTATTTAACATCAAACTGATTCTCAAACTCAAACTGAACTCACTATTGTTGTCTTTCATGAAGGTCCACAGATCTCTCTCCTCTGTGCTGTGTGCAAATGTGCAGTTCCCAATGTACTGACACTTTTTTCCAGCTGAAACATGCATGCAAATCTAAAAAAAAAAAAAAATTATTATTATTATTATTTGAGCACCAGTGACAGTATTCACAAACCATGAATTTCTGTTCATGCTAAAAGAAAATTGGTCACTTTGTTTAGCATGAAATAATGGAAAATATATATATATATTAATAATAATAATAATAATAATATTATATATATATATATATATATATATATATATATATATATATATATATATATATATCACACTTACGTCAAATTGAGCAGGAACAGGTTTTTTGGATGGAAGAGCTCGAACTGTTGTCCACTTTTTCCTTTCAACAGAGCTAACCAGAACCACCCGTCTATCTTTAGACCAGCTGGTGAACAAAAAAGTCCAGTCATGAGCTATTATCAGTCACTGGCAGAATATATCAGTTCTCTAAAATAAATCTGATATCTGGATGCATTTTACATACACTTAGCAAAACAACTCAAGGTAGAGATACTGAACAAGCTTGACCTAAAACAAATGAGAAAAAAAAAAAAAAAGAAGAAAAAAAAAAAAAAAAAAAAAAAAGATGCAACTTTCAAAGGATGCTGATTAAGTTCTAAAATATAATATAAAATAAACTTTATTTTTTGGGATTATTAGTTTATACAGATAATTAATCATTTTGTGAGTCTGTTTTTGTGCTGGTACCTTGGCAGGTTTAGGCCTGTCATGGATAAATAAATATGACACTAAACAAACAGCAGGTGGTGGCAACTGCCATTTTTTTTCAGACATCTGTACATTAGTGCTCATTCATTTGGAAACAAAGTAACTGATGGTTTCATGAATGAATCAACAATGTTACTGACTAACAATTTATTAAAATAAATAAATGATTCACTGAGCTACAAAAAAAAACTGCAGCACAAATGTTCTGTTCTTGCTTTGATGCGACAATATAGTGTCTAAAAGGCATCTCACTTATATGAATTTCCTGCTTGTTTAACTGCTGTCAAGCATGTCTGCCTTTTATCCACATTTATCCCACATCCACACTTATTATAGGGTCATTCTACATATTTGCGTTACTTTAAAATTGGGCTATATTTATTTGGGCCTGTGTTAAAATGTCAGTGCACACAGTAAAACAACAGAGATATATAATTTTAAAAATCTATTTAAAATAATGAATAATTCATGCAACCAGTACAATTAGTGAGGACAAATACACATTAGCACAAAAAAAAAAAAAAATTAAAGTAATAGAAAGACATGCTTAAATAATATAACAAATATTAACAAAGTAGATTAAACATTTCTTCTTTTGAGTTCCATGAAAGAAAGTCATGTGGGATTGATACAAAATTAGAGTAAATGATACGGTCTCTATTTTGGGATGAATATATGAGCTGGACTCACGGATGCCTGGCCTTGGCAGTGCAGTACTTCTTGTTTTTGTCCGGCTCGCTGACTTGACCGTTCCTCCAACACTGAGCACATACAAACTGCATCTTCAGATTCACTGGGCCAAACCTGCGCATGGTCGGTGCAAACTCCTGTGGGATCCACACAAGAAATGACATAAGAAAGCTCTCATGGCAACAGGACCGCATTTACACTAAGTTATGACACCCAATTAAGATTTGATGACCATTTCGGATTTTGTTATGTCAACCAGCCCACATCATCTTTTAAAAGAGACTTGTATCCTCCACTGATCTATGTATATTGACTGGTATGCTCATCGGGTGCTAAACTGCTGAGAGAGTTCAAACCTCCATCTTACCATTTCCTACATACAGAGGGCTCCAATGGCTGCGCTAGAGGGATTGGTTTTGCTAGAGGGATTGGTCGTTTTTAAAAACAATGACCCACTGTGCCACCGAAAATCGTGGCAAATGTGGCAAATCTAAATCACTGGTTAAATTCAAGTGGTTTTAGGCCCTGTCCACACGAACATGGGTATTTTCAAAATACCTCAAACAGTTTTTTTTTTAAAACTCTGGTAAGGGTGAAGATTTTTCCTTATGACGTCAGCATGCGCGCTGCTTTCTCTTTTCTGATTGGCCACACGGCTGGGTTCACACCATACACAGACGATGTGATTGAGGCAAATTCTGCACGTTTGTGGCAAAAGCGTCACATATTCTGCGTTGAGAATTGTGTGATGGTGAATCTATCCGCCTTTGTTCATGTTTGCATTGACTTGTATATAAAGTACTCGCACAAATACTTAATTCCACATTTGCTGTGAACCCAGCAAAAAAGTGAATTTTTGCATTATGAGAAAATTTGGATTAAAAAACAAACTACCTGTGTATGTGTGGACATGGGCTTAGTAGTTTATGGTTAAATTCAGGGCTCCACAATATATTGTTTCAGCATCGAGATTCATTCATTCATTCACAATGGTCTCATCACAGGATCTGCAATGTTGAGTCATTTGGATGCGTTTTTGATGTCTGCAAATGTGAGGATTTTAAAAGCATTCAAGCCTAAGAAATTGTTCTGTTCGTAACTTTAATAATGAGTCATTGCATTATTACTGCACTGAAGACTATGCAGTATTATTTTACATGGGAATATTCTCCTCAGAAAAGCATAAAACACAGTTTATTTAATTTGTTTCCTTGACATTAATTGCATTCCTATATGGTTGTAGACTGTTTATTATATTTCATGCATGATTCACTTTCCTACAGAATCATCCCAAATAATCTAAAATGAATACCTCTATTTAGAAAGAATTTCTCAAGTCATCTGGAGCAATTGTGTTCATATGGCAATATATCAAATTTAAAAAAAATTATAATAATAATAAATAAATAAATAAATAAATAAATAATAATAAAAATAATAATAATAAATAAATAAATAAATATATATATATATATATATATATATATTTTACTGTTAATTTGTGTTATCTGCTGTAACAGCATATAGTAAGCAAGACATGATTCTTTATTCATTTTTATGCAGATCATAAACTAAAATAATGCATTACAGCTACCTGTTGTTAGCAAGATCAGAGACATCCTAGATTTCCATTTAGGCAATATTTTCTTATTAAAAATCATACAATTTTCTATCATAGCAATAGAACGTCATGAGCACAACAGGATGTACTAATATAATATATCATCAGTTCTTAAAAATAAATCTGATATCTGGATGCATTTTATATACTTGGCAAAACAACTCAAGGTAGAGATACTGAAAAAACTTCAAATCTAAACCGAATAAAAAATAAAAAGATGCTGCTGCAGTTCTACATACTTTTGCTTTTTTCACCATTTTTAAAGATAAATACTTTAGCTTGACTTTGTCCTCTACAGAGCATCTCGCAACTACTTTGAACTGTTTTGCACTACTTTGGTTAGACCACAAGCTTGGCCAAAAAAAGTCATTTACTTCCTTCACTTTTTTGATATTTTGAAAAAACCCGTAACCATTACCCTCCATAGTATTTGTTTCTCCTACTATGGAAGTCAATGGTTACCGGTTTCAGCTTTCTTCGAAATATCTTCTTTTGTGTTCAGCAGAAATAAAAAAAACTCTTGAACTGCTTGAGGGTGAATAAATAGTAGAATAGACATTCTTGGTTTTACTCTCCCTTTAAACCATGTAAATGTGAGCAGTACATATACTAATGTAAGCTCACCTGTGAATAAACAGCAGCGTTCATATTCCAATATCTCTGCGACTCCTGAACAATACCTTCATGTGTGATACCTGAAACAGACCACAACATCAGTAAATGTATCAGCCATCATCAGTTCAGATAACTCCTGATAATCTGGTTAACTGCTCACCTTGTTCACTCTTCATCATCCACACTTTGAGCTCGATGAGGCTGTGGGCATAAAAGCAGGAATCCTCTCGCTGGCAACCGTATCGCACCTCATGCCGACACAGATCCATCTGGCAAAGAGGATTGTATGGACGAATTTTGGAGTACCTGACCGTTTTGTCCCTTAAATAGTGTACAAGGCACCTGGAGGAAAAGGAAAAGGTTTTAAATCTATATTACTAAGTAAAAGATCTCAACTAGAGCTGGACAACATGGACTACAAAAATTAAATCGTAAGGCTACTAAACCATATATTGTATAAATTTGGTATTTGCTATAAAATGCCTTAAAACTAATCAAAATACTTAAATATTAAAAACAAAATAAATATTATTAAAGCAAATATAATATATAGAAATTATTTGGTTTAAAGTGCACGAGAGATTGTTTTACTAGAACACTAATATTCCCATTTTCATTGTTGATCAGTATAATAATAAGCCATCTAACAATAAGGTGTTAAATCTATTGTGACTGAAAATCAGTGTTATTCCACCAAGTACTGATTTCTTAACTCTTCTGAAGGTAACAATGATATTGTGTTATCTAAAAATAAATAGAAACATGACTGCAAACATGGCTCTGTTATATTATGCAAAAATGCCTCAATATGACATCTTTATTATAATTTTGCATCTTAAATTTAGTATAGTAAAAATTATGTTTACAGACAAAACAAACAAACAAAATCACACTTTAATCAAACAGACGTTTAAATGGTAAATCCAGAAAAAAAACTACGTAAAACTATTTTTTGTCTATAGCTGTATTAACATTATCAATGTGATGGACTGTAAATCAGTGCTGATATGCCTGACAGTTTTATACTCTATTGAGGTTTAAATCGGGTGCACCATTAAAACACCTTCGTCATGCAAACTCTCTCATACAAGATGCGGGTGTGAAACTGGCCTACTGACACAGTTCAGAAAACTCCACAGTCTATTTAAAATAAATGTTGGTTCATTTTCACCAACAAAATAAATTTGAACATACAAACAGCCCTGATTTGGCCTCATTAAATTCTCACTACCAGATAAAAAAAAATCCTTAATTCAGCCTAACTGCAGGGCATTTAGTGTCAGGACAAGTCTTCACAAGAAGAGATGCTTACTTCTTTTCCTCAAACGCATGCTTTGTCACTGGGTGAGAGCATAGACTGGGGTTGTCCTTATTGGTTTTGCTGATTATTCTGGGTTTGTGATCAAAGCACACCTACAGACAGGTCACACATGTTAGGTATTTGTACAAGTTTAAACCGATGCAAATTTCAGCAATGATGGAAAAACAAACAGTGAAACTAAAAATCCATTCTATTCAAAACCAGTCATTCCGGTTCAATGATGAAAAGACAGGGAGTGTTAAAGCACAGACAGTCTTTAAAATATAAATATATATATATATATATATTTTTTTTTTTTTTTTACTCATTAGCATAAAAACATGATTCATTTAGGCCGGCTGACACTGGATTAGTAAGTAATCTATATTAAGCAAAGCATTCAAAACAGTGGTAGCCATTACCTCACAGAGGAACATAAATATCCCATGGTGCTCCTGTAGGATTTTGGCCACAGTCAAATTAATCGTAGGTCTAGATCCATAAGGATCACACAGATTGTCCCGGCAGACAAAGCCTTTGCGCTCAAGCGTCCACACGTCAATTTCTTCTTGGCAATAAGCAAAGGTACAGTGGCCAAGATACCGGCATTCCTGTCCTATCGCCACATCTATAAAAGCACAATTTAAACCATTTTAGCAACTTGTAAAGCAGCAGAAACAAAACCCCAAAAGATAACACGCAATTACCTTTGCAAATATAATAAGGCCCCATGTACTGGTTTTTAGGTCTTGGCCGAATAAGTTTCCACGTCGGAAGTTCTGCATGTTTGGTTCTTCCCAAAAGCAAATCTTTTTTGCATTTGTGGTCCTCTTGAAGGTAAGTGTAATCCAACACACCAGAGCCTGTGAACACAGTCATAAAATAACCCGATGCAAAAAACCTCATTGTTTGCATCTTTTAAAAGGTCATGCACTGCATTGGCTGCTTAGCAACACTCCTGCATGACTGATGCTCACCGGTTTTAATGTAGCATGAAGAACAGGCTTGTTTAAAATCATGGGTATCAGCAAGTGGATTTTTAGCGAGGTCTAGCTGCGGTGGATATTCCTGGGCATACGTCCCATCAGATGTGCCATAACCCATCCCGATGGGTGGAATGGTTGGCACTGCCATGTCGCTATTGCTCAGCTGAAAGAGCAAATAACTGGGATTAAGCAAAGAGAACCACGGAAATGAATATTCATAAAAATGTTCAAATAAATTAACTCTTACCGATAGAAAATGATGCTGGCTAAAAGCTTTATCTGGTCCATAATGATTTTTTAAAAAAAAACAGAAAAGGAAAATCAGAAATTATGAAGGAAAAGAAAAAAACTAAACAAAAACCAAAAGGCCACTGACAAAAGAGTTCAAAATCAACACTTGTGATGTGAAGATACAAAACTGAGGTGAATTTTAGCTTTGGTGATTAAATTCAACTGCACTTTACAACGACTGCCAATTATACATGATTAAAGTTTCATGAAGTGGCTCAATGACTCATGTCATTTATCACAATTGCTCCAGGAAGGGCTCTCAATAAGTCTATTGTGCAAGTGTGCTGTAGTGATGATGCATTTTTGTAGGACTATAACCATACCCATCACCTTGGATCCTATAAACCCACACACACTAGATGACATTTCCATTGACTTTTGGATTTTTGCAGAAAATAAGCTCTATAATGTTGATGAGATGTAACATATGCATTGCAGTACTGTTTTCACCAATGCAGGCCAAGAACTTCTTCACGTCCTCATTTTTAATAACTATAAATCCTCAAATTTATCTTTTCATCCGTTCCATATTAAATGAATAAAATAAAATAAAACTTAACTAGACATTAAATAGAAGTTTGTTTTTGATACTTTTAAAGGGTCTCATCTTTTGCAGTATTGTCCATTTCAACTAGGAAAATTAAATAAATAGTTTTGACTCTCTGATACTGTACAGAAACCACAGTTCAAACAGCAGCATAGCATATGAACAAGACTATTCCTTCCTCTTTGTTACTAGAAAACATGAATAAACATTTCTCATGTTTGTAAATTTGCTGATTGCTTCAACTAGTGGAAGATATCAGTAAAAAAATCTTGCAAACAATGTAACATAGAATTACATTTGCATTCAGTGTCCAAGGCTTGTTAGTCTGATTAGCTCTCGAGCTAAATTAGCTCTAGACAAGAGCATTTCACTAAACACTTGTACTATAAAAGCTAAGAAATACATTGTATGTTACTTGCATTTTAAGCTGTTGGTAGTATCTTAATTACATGTAATTGTCCAAATAATTGTCATGAAATCTAGTTACGAAAGCCACTGTGTACATTACAGCGAAAAAACTGGAGTAAAAACATAACTTTAGAATTTTACATATTAATTTTAAAAGCATTTAGAACATAATTTTTTTTTCATACCAAAACACATCAACCTGCACGTCCAAAACCTTGACACTCCTGCATATTTTCTACAACATAATCTAGCCAAATTGACTATATATTCTGAGGTGTAAAAAAAAAAAGCATTGAACATACTCTAAAGGACTACTTTTTAGATCTCAAAAACTACACAATGAGGTTGTAAAAGTGAATTGAGTTCAAGTGACACTTTAATGCCAGTGACAACTTCTACATTTCCATGCCACTTTTAATTACAAGATTTAATAATTTAACAAGGGAGATACTGCTGATGAATTTTAAGTCATAAAATAAACAGTGAAAATGTTCTGAGCTTGTGATCACAACAGACTATATTTTCAAGAAGCCTTTCAAAAAAATGTATATCGACTTCTGGACAATGAAACAAGTCATGATAAAATGCTAACTCATTCCTGCAGCATGCTATTTTGAAGTGAAGTGAAGTGAAGTGAAGTGTAGTGTGGCCAAGTATGGTGTCCCATACTTGGAATTTGTGGTTTTAATTGCTGCAATAACCATGGCTGGTGAAATCCCAGTTATCCATCTTGGAATGGTCAATGTGCTATTACTCTCTTTCTCGAAAAAAATAAAAAAATAATAAACATAATAATAATTTTGCCACAACTTTGTGCATCATCGGGTTGTATGAACAGCCTAGATTTAAACTCCCAGAGAAACGGGGTTATCTTTCACAACTGAGAATGTGTTTTATTTATCTATTATTAACTCAATATGGGTTTTCAAAACTAAACTTTTAAAAACTTTTTAATGTCATGATAGCTAGGCCACTGTCTTGGTTTATTAGGTTGGTTTAATCAGTCTATTACATATAAGTCTATTACATGTGTATATGTATGGTTGCAGATGCAGTGAACATGCTCTTAAGCACTCTCAGACCATTCCAATAATGTGGATGTCTTATGTGCATCATCTCAAAGCTAAAGCCATGAATATATAGATAGTTGACAAAATAAAAAAAGCTTTTTTTGTGAATCACCAATTTTAAGAAATAAATAAAAAACAAACAAAAAAAAACAGATATACTTATGTAGATTGATGCCTGAGAAAATATAAGGGCTCACTAGCTTAATCAACTGTGTCACTGACAATTCTGGTGTGATATAGCAAAATAAAAAAATAATAATATACAAATAGCGTGAGATTCATTGCTGCACACTTATCTTAATATTGTGCTATTTATATTTTTATGAAATTATTAACAATATTTTTTTTCTCCAAGACTTGGTGGACTTATTGAACATTTTCAATGGGTCACAACAACACAACAAAACTTTATTTTATAGCGGATCCAAAAAACGTTGTCAAAAGCTCTGAGATAAAAACTTAACAGGTGCACGTCACGGGCTTCAGTCACATGATCTTGAATGGAGTGCTTTGACTATTTGGAAACGCCCGATTTTAAATTTTCACATAGTGTCACTCCAGAGTACATGGTTTTCAGTGACAAAACGTATCAAGTCCTTTTTTTTTTTTTTAGAAATAAAAATAATAATGATTGCCATTTACTAAAATAGCCACTTGCAAAATTAGGCCTGAGGTATTTATTAATTAATTTACAATTTGTTTTTTAATTAATAAGAGTTGTAATTTATTGAAATGTCCGCTTTGTGAAACACTCAGCATTTGCTGGTGAGGCAAGTCATCAATTTTGAACCCTTTTTTTCATTGTAAGACAATAAAAATGGCAACTCACCTGTCTGAGTCTCTGAGAGTGACAAACTATCCAACGAATCCAGTGGTGAAGAAAATGTGTCCAGACCAAGAGAATACGATGAAATTGGTTTGTGATACAGTGCAGGTAAATTTACTGTGCAGTGTGAATCCATGCCCAAAAATGCGTGGCTCAGATGAGAAGGCATGAGCAAAGGACTCTGTATTGAACTACTGACAGCAATACTGGTTGGTAAAGGAATAGGTCCATCAACTGTGGGAATATCCTGAGTGGAGAAAACAAAATGTAAATAAACAATACATGCACAAATACAATACATGCAGTTTGAGCAAATGTGCATTTTAAGCTTACCAATGTAGCCTCAGGAGGACTTGCTCGGTCCAATAGCTCATCCAGATCATCCCCAATAATATCTGTATCAAAGTCTAAGTGAGTATTTGGTACTGCATAAGAGTCATTGGGCCTGGTTCCATTGACCAGTGGCATATGTAAAGGCATGAGAACAGGCTCGGGTTTATGTGTCTCTATTGGGAGGACTGGTGGTGAAATGAGACCAACCAGAGGCTTGGACTCTACTTCTTCCTTCTCACTGACAGTTAAAGACACTGGCATGCTGACGGGTAGTGGGCCGCTCATACCATGAATATACTGGCCCACTTCTGTGGACACAAAGAGGCATTAATGAGCTTTCGTGCAGCAAACTTACGGAGCACACGCTTGGGGTTTGTAAGATTGTGGCTGCATTGATTTGATCAAAAGTACGGCGAAAAAACAATAGTATTGTGAAATAATATTGGAATTATAAAACTAAATATATGAAAAATAAATAAATAAATAAATAATATATATATATATTTATTTAACAACCAGAGGATAAAGGAGAACTGGGGCTTCCTAAGCTTTTATTTTATTACTACGCTTTAAGTCTGAGACATCTTGCACACTGGTGTCTCCCTATTGAGAGAGCACCACCGTGGTTTATGGTGGAACAAGCCATTCTATTTCCCCTTCCACCACTACAATGCGTATCCATTAAATTGCCTCAAAAGGCACAGTCTCATCCTGTAATATCACATCTTCAATCAGTATGGAAAAGAACAGCAAAAACACTAAAGTTTAACCCATTTATGAGCACAATCTCAAGTATTTGGCTGAATCCCAAACTGTGTATTGGAAAATCTAATTTTCTTTGGAAGGAATGGATAGAGAATGATATTTTTAAGTATCTTTTTGAAAATGAAAATTCAAAATCATTTAACCAGTTAACCCAACATTTTGGCCTCAACAAATCAGTTTTGGAGATATTTACAAATTAGACATCTATTAAATAGTGCTTTTAAGACGGGTAGTCAAGCTCCAGATGAGGACTGCAATTTATCAGTAATTCTTAGAGCATATGGCAGAGGGCATGAAGTTTCAGTGTATTATAAATGAATAATGGAAAAGATGGGTGGGACTTTCCATTCTGCGCTAAAAACTGTTTGGAGTAAAGATCTAAATTGTACATTTAGCGATGAACATTGGAAGAAAATTTGCCAAAACTGTAAAGTAATGTCAAGAAATTTAGGAGTTCGCTTAATACAATTAAAAAAAATTTAATCATTTTTATTGGACTCCGAGTAGGCTTTTCAGGCTTGGGTTGAAGGGCTCTGCTGAATGCTGGAGATGTGAGAGCGAAGAAGGAGACTTGATGCATGCCCTGTGGTCCTGTTCTAAAATGCAGGAATTCTGGGCTAAAGTGCACAGTTACATTCAGGATGTTTTTGGATGCTGCTTTTCGTTCTATCTTAAAATATATGTAGTGGGAGACCCGTTCGTGTTGGGGCCTGTGTGAAGATGTCTGAGTGGATTCAAATAAGTATTATGATTGGAAGACAAATTGGGTGTTAAAAGGATGTAAAAATGTGTAAACTGATTGTACTGTTAAATTATTGAAGAAAATAAAAAATTTAATCATAAAAATATATTTTCTATTTCTTATCATTACTTGAGTAAGACATGATTTATGACTATATATATCCATATAGCAAAATATATCGTTTCAGCATAGACATTGAGATTTGTGCATCTGCAAGTCACATCACAAAGACCAGAACGTATGGATTCAGTTCAATGTTTAACCATAAGAGAGTGAAAGTTCATTTTTGCACAATTTTAAAACCTGTTATGGTGCAAACATTCCAATCAAGTTTAAAGCATTTTAGAGATTATATATAGTTCAGCTGTATATAATATAATGTAATATAATATAATATAATATAATATAATACTCTGGGTTCATGCTTGACTGTATATAGAATAAATCTAGGCCTATATTTTTAATAAAACGTTTATCAAATTTCTTTTTAATAGGTTATTACTTTCCTAATGCATTATTTTCCTAATGCATTCACTCTGAAACGCTCCATAGTGAAGTACTGAGCTCTCATCCACTGCAAGATGTATCCATTATGCACATCAACTTTTTAATGAAAGGAATTGCTTTCATTCTCTACGTGCATGCTTAACTCTACATATAAATTACCTATATTTTTAACATATAAAATGAACAGGAAATGTTTGTGAAACAACAGTTTGTGAGGGAATGCAAAATTATTGCAAGGGAATGCAAAAACTTCTTTCCTCCTACTCAGTTTTTGTTTCTCACATCTACTTTT
Organism: Danio jaintianensis; assembly: GCA_903798115.1. Classification (NCBI taxonomy): domain Eukaryota; kingdom Metazoa; phylum Chordata; class Actinopteri; order Cypriniformes; family Danionidae; genus Danio; species Danio jaintianensis. Next base: position 353,600 of record CAIGQV010017699.1, on the reverse strand, counting down.
CCCCATCACCAAGTCCCTTCAGGGTTTCCGTAATATCCAGCCTTTTTGTGGCTTCTTCAGTGCCATGTTAGCTAGCAACAATGGCCAATGCGATTACACAAAACCAAAAAAAACCTGGGTTCAGAACCAAAAAAAACCACCATGTGTACACAGTCCACTGGGGCAGGTAGAAGTGGGTCAATCCAACTAGGGTGCAACCAGGCAAAAGTGAAAACAAATATGAAAGCACCCTTTCATTCAGTAAGATAGAGTTGGCAGTCTTTTGTGACTGTTCAAACTAAGAATGCAGATAGGATTTTTTTTTTTGGCAGATACTGATTTAACAAAACTTCCAGCCAATATTGGTCAATTTCATACAGTGCATTTTATTGAACATTGACTGGATCCATTTAACATTCAACTGTTCAATATTTTAAGAGGCAAAAAATATATTCAGTATTTCTTTTAATAATGGTTACTTTTACTTGACATAATATTAGACATGTATTTAATAACCTTAACATATAAACCAAACTTTTGCTATATAAATTTTGCTGCTCCAGAAAAATACTGACTCACTAAAGCAAAGATTCCCAAACTAGGACCCGCAGGCCCAAGGTTTGCCCATAGCAACCTTTGATTCGGCCCGCCATTCCATCTGAGCAGAGAGGGTGAATGATGGGGATGGTTTAGAGATTGTCATTTCAAATTTAATGTAATCTTTTATTTGTTTATTTTATTGTTAAACTATAAAAAAACAGCTAACTGAAATTAAATGTTTAAATTTAAATGCTGTAATTTATTTTAACATGTACATGCGGTCACTCGACGGATAGAGGACAATGCAGAGACTTTGGGGAGCAAATCAAGGCAAAGGCAGATTCTGCTTGACTAGTGTATTCAGCACTGAACTCCACTGTGTTATAAATGTAATTATGTTTTCATTGCAATGAGTTATAATTAAAAAAAAGTTATACTGCATTTTTAATTTAATCCAAAGTCAGCAGATAAATATTGGTGACCAATCTCTCAGTGCATTCCCTGGTTCAAACACATTCAACTGCATAAGCGCTATTTTCAAACCATTTTACAAAACATTCTAATTGTTTCAAAACACTCTTACTAACCTCAAAAAAATTTTAAATAGAAAAAAATACAAATAAAAAGTAAAGTAAAAAAAATATATATACAAAATCTTACCAATCTCAATATCATCCACAGAAGAGCTTTGTGAATGCTGTTGGGAAATAAAACAAGAGAAAGAATGTCAAAATGTATAATTTTAACACACGCGCAAGCGCACACACACACACTTCACTTCACTTTACCTTATCATTAACAGCTCCTGATATACCTGACCCAGGCAAAACATTTAAGGCAGGCTGGAAAAAACAAAACAGAAACAAAAAAACTACAGATACAAATAACTGCAGTATGAGCTTGAACCATGGTACAATTATAAACAATTCCTACTAATTAGCTAGAGACTATTGCACATCCTAGTTTATTTTATTAATACACAGAAACTTTACCTTGCTTCTCACATAAGCCTTACGGATTTTTAATCCCAACATTTTGGCAAGCTCCTGGGTCAATTCAATCACACGAGTATCCTGAAAATGAGCAAAATGAAACATGAAGATGCAAAATGCACATTTTTTTTAAATAATGCAAAAACAACTCGATTAAAACCTTGCCGTAAATGCTCTGACCTGAGGCACTGCCATCGAGCATTTAGCAACTGCCTCGTAAGCCTCTTGAAGTCTCCCTATTTCTTTTAGGCAACGAGCCTTGCGGTAAAGTGCTCTGTAGTTGCTCTCATTGAGCTGAAGAGCTTTTTCACAGTCCCCTAGAGCTTGATCGGGCAGCTCCTGCATCAATAATCACAAACACATTACAGTGCAGTAATAAAATCAACGGAGACAATTAACACTGCAGCATAAGCAGCTTTCGAATATTGCGTGCAAATGCACTGCTTGGGTTTTAATATTTTTAACAATAGCCTCTAATTCAAAGCCATCTGATCAAAAATAAAGTTTAAAAATAACATTGTGAAATAGGGCTGCACAATATATCGTTTCAGCATCGGTATCGCAATGTATGATTCTGCAGTAGTCAAGATCTGCGATGTCATGTTAGGATTAATATAACATGACCATAGGCTCTAACGGTGAGAAAGATTTTCATTTCAATGTGTTTTTAAGGCCTATGACTAAGATTTCAAGCTAATTTAAACCTTTTGGGCACAAAAAATTAAAACGTTTGCCACTTTAACAAAGATAAATTGAGTTTATTTATACAATCAAGACTATATGGTGTTAATTTAAATCTGATTATTGCATTTAACCTCAATGCTGTTAGACTTCACCGAAAGCCATGAAGCACTGTTTACTTAATTTTTATCTTTGTTGTATTTTCACATTTTTGTATATTTTATGCAGATGCACTTAGAATCCCAATCAATGTTAAATGATGAATTCTTTCCAAATAGAGCTACTCAAGGCATCTTGTGAAATTATATTCATATCGCAATATACATCGCAGGAAATCAAAATATCGCAATGTCAGATTTTTTCCAATATCGTGCAGCCCTATTGTTGAACATCATAACTTAAAAAGACTTTATTTCTGACATTTTGCTAAGCTGAATTCTAAAGGGTTGAACTGTTGGCCAAGAAAACTTATTATTAATGATGAAAACAGCACTGCTTCAATCTAATTATGCAGAAACAGGCTTTTTATTAAGTAGAAACATTGACCAATTGAATGCATCCTTGATGAATGAGTCCATGCACGTGAATGCTTATTCTTACAATGTTCAAGTAGGAAGCGGCGCGGTTCGCATGAAGCTTTTCATTCAAATCTTGAGAGATGAGGATGTCCTCTGAGTCTGCATACTCGGATATGTTTAAGGCCTCGGTGTATAAATTAACAGCTCGCGCCCATTCGCCTTCATGGAACACGTCGTTTCCCTCGCCAAACAGATTCCTGACTAAACTCTGAATGAACACCTAGAGGGCAAATGGATGCATAACATAAACACAGAATTCTCAACTGAAACCAGTGATGGATTGACCAAGAGTGAGGAGCATTTACCTCATACTGCTCCTGAGAGCCAGGAAAGGGCAGGGTTGATCTAGAATTAGAGGGAAGATAAAAAAAATGTAAACACAGAAGCAAATAACATGAATAATGACATATTTAAAACATGTCAATGATTATTAATGGGGTTTGGCAACAAAGTTGTGGGTAATTTGCATTCCAGAAAGTGTTTGAACTGCAACCAAATTCTTTTCATTCATACCATAAATAAAACATCAGTGGATGATGTCAGCCTCAAACCATTTCTCATTGCTTCCTCTATTGCACAAACTGAAGTCGCTCTCTTAGCTCTCAAACATGCTTTATTCACAGGTTTAAATACTGATAACACCTACTGAATGAACTGCAGTCCTTTCTGAATGTCCTGCCACCGGCTGCTTCGGTCCTGGCCTGTGGCAGACATCTTTCCATGTGCGCGTGTAGAACTTGACTGTGTTCAACGCCTGTGATTACATACATATAGAGAAAATTAAAGCAGATTTTTATTAATATCACACACTGACATGAATGGAAAATAATAAAGACAGATGTAAACAAATCAGATGTAAAAAAATATAATAATAATTTTTAAAAAATCAACTATAATTTGCATCAACTGTTTTTTGGAGAAGTTGATTTTAAAGAACTGACAGAGAAATTGAACTGACATAATAATGAATAATAATGAAAAATGGTCGTGCCTAACAGAGCCTAGTTTCTCTCAAGGTTTTTTTTTTTTCCCTTCACTTCGTCAATTGGTGAAGCTTTTTTTTTTCCTCGCCACTGTCGCCACTGGCTTGCTCGGATCGGGACTTGTGGAGCTGTGCTTCAGTGGATTTGCTCTTCAGTGTTTGAACTTTCAGCAGTGAAATTTAAACCACACTGAACTAAACTACACTGAACTTCAACTCTGAAATATGGACTTTACTAGAACTATGTTAAGCTGCTTTGACACAATCTACATTGTGAAAAGCGCTATATAAATAAACTTGACATAATTACTTAACATATTACTATGTTCAAATATGTAATGCATAATGACACGTAATGAAAAATGCAGTATTGTTAAACTTGGATGAAATATAAATAGTTTTAATAAACTGAAGACAGATACATGTCTATCTGTATCTAACATTAATAATTGTTATCTTGTTTTAGCAGTTCTTGCATGTCTAGATAGATAGATAGATAGATAGATAGATAGATAGATAGATAAAAGCTCCAGCTGAAAATAGAAATACTGGTCTCTGAATAATAGTTATCCTAAATGTTACATAGATATGATGCTTCCTCAATTCAAAACAACCATATAAACAAATATATCTATGTAAACTAAACTTCGAGAAAAGTTGTATCAGCTTATTCGTCGGTTCTCGGTCTGTTACCGACAGATGTGTTCAGGCAGCGGAAGCAGAGCTCCATCAAGTTCGTGGATGACTCGTTCCGTCCGGTTTAGCATCGCAAAGCGACTCAAAAGAAGATTCATTCAGACCCAGCTATGCTACATTTCTGACCATGGTTGGGGAAAGAAACAGCAGCAAGCAATCCAGCACAAAGCAACGCACTTCCTTAACTTGAGCCCCCTTGGCGGTAGATAAGGGAAATTCACAGAAATACGTTGTGTGACATTGGTCGATTTAGCCAGATACATTTTATCACACAGTACATAAAGAAAGTGTTATTTCTGAGCATTTGCAATGTATAAACGCTGAGCCGTATAAACACACGGTGCTAACTCCTGTATAAACGAGCCTTCGACGCCAAAATGTGTTGTCTAACGTTAGATGCAGGCAACGTACTCCTTATTGACACACAACCATTGTATGACCAACTGTTTTCACGAACTGAAAATTCCTATAGATATTTATATATTTGCAGTAAACCTGGCGCCTCTGTCCTGTTTATCCGTGAATTGGAGAACGCGCAGATCTCGTGTACTAGCCAAATGGTTGAACATGCAAACTCTTGTGTGAACAGTCGCTAACGTTAGGTAAACTAGCATGATAGCATTTTACCGCGCACCTCTGCCCACTCACACAGCTAACCAGTGACCAACCTGACTTATGGAGGCGGCTAAATCTAGATGTTACCACAGTAAAAAAAAAATACTCACCTGAAGTAGATCAGTGGTCAACAGGAATGAAAGCGTTCCATACAATCGCTAATGTTTTCATGTGTTCGTCAATCCTGTCTCTTCTTTGGGCAACGTGATCTTCATGACGTCTTGTTCACTTTTTCGGTCAGTACTAGCTGAAGATGGTTATAGCGTCCTCTTCTGGATATACTCGAAAACACCAGCCTGTGTGGCATTCACTTCAAACGTACAGTATACACACTGATGGCACGCTAACCAGTATAGCCAAGTACAGTATAAAACATGTATTTTATCTGTGGTTTATGAAATATTTGTCAATCTATCAACAATTAAGTAACTACGTCATTACAATAATTGTTTTTTGCGCAGTCATTTAACCGGGCTATTCGTTTATTTGCCTTAAAATACGCTAATAAAGCAGTAGTTATGGAAGTACAGTACATTGATATTACATTACAGTACGTTAAAAAGTACATTGCATTAATATTATTTTAAATACAACGTTATTGTGAACTTTATTTTCAAACGTAGCCTTCAAATCTACCTCAAGCGCGGCGGGGATTTAACCTGAATGTGCGAGACTTCCGCAGTTTAAAGTTAGCATTAGGCCTACAAAAACATATAAAAAAATATCTGCATTCATATTAGTGTTTAAATCATTATTGCAACTACATGGTAAATAGCTTTAACGTTTCATTTGTTCGTTAAAAATGTGCACACCCAGCAAACCTTACCAGATGGTTCCCACTTAATGTAGGTTCTTAATGTAGGTTCATTTTGGCTGCCAAAAATTGATCTTCCTGTTCGTTGCAGGGAGATTTGAAACAACTTAAAGATAACGTAAAAAGAACATTACTGAACATTCTCCTAACCTGGAGAGACAGTTTAATTTATGTGAAGAAACATAACTTTAAAGAAAAACTTCCTGGTCAACCAACAAAGAACCAAACTGACCAAACTAATTTCAGTTCCCAGAATGTTCTTTGACCAAAAATTGTTTGCTTAATTCTTAAATTATGCACAGTTCCTCCAAGAAATGACAATTTGCTGTTATTTTACTCAGGCCATCCATAGGCTAAAAGGTGGGCCCACAAAAATCCGCAGATATTTCTTTAGCTCATCATTGAGTTTATTTATGTAAATGTGTGTAAATATGAAGGCTATTTATCATGGGTGAAGTGCACATTTTAAAAGTAAGGGGAATGGGGGGTTGGACAGCTGTATGAAATCCAAAAACTTTACATTCATATAATTATTAATCACCTGTTTTTAAATGGTCTGTCTCTAAAAGTGAGGGGGACATATCCCCCTGTCCCCCGGTTGCTACGCCCCTGATATTTATTATGTTTTTATATTCATTTCAGTAATATTATTGAATAATATGAAAATGTTTATAATATAATTTGTCAATGAATATTTTCTGTCTATTAGTATATAAATGAGAAACTTTCTTTGTTTACCAGACAAGTGGTTTTAATAGAATTTACATTTTAAACCTTAAATAAAAGATAAAGTTATTATTTTCTGTCTCATAAGTTTTTAGTTGCTCTCAAAATCATTCCACATAAATCCACAGAACTTGTACAAAATTCTGTGCAGAAATAGCAAAAAATGTCTGCAGATTTTGTTTGGCACTGCATAGGTTACACTAATGGCCTTTTTTCTTAAGTGTAACATGAAAACTTCAAGAAGAAACAGGATCCTTGTTTATTCATAAAATGCTAGTCATTGCTTCCAGATAGTTTTTATTCACAGGCATATTAACTTAACTTTTGATTCTGCAGTGGGCTGTCTCTTTAACCCTAACCTATACAAACAGGGTACCTTAATGTATTGTGAAAACAATAACTTTATTTACAAAGTTAGGTAATGAAATCCCAGACAATATTATTTATTTAGAGCCAATTTATTTACCAATTTAACAAATGACTAAATGTCAGGACAAGGAATAGACTATTTTTGACGCCGAATTGTGTGAAAAGAAAGTGGGCATGAAGACAGAAAACACAGATCTCGAGCAAACTTTGTACAGAAAGTCAGTCTATATATTTTATTACATTTATTACAGTATTCCACATAGCCTGCTAACATTAATAATTAAGCAGGCCTACACACAATGTTCAGAACACCAAATCAGACTATTTTTTTAAGTTTTAAAGTTTTCCAAACTGCTGTATGGCCCGGATCCCGTTCTGAATAGCTCATTTTCAGACGCGAGGCAGAGTAAACAGCTTGCTCTGGCGTGCTTGATCATGACTCCAAAATTGGCTGAGCTCAAACTGTCTGAACCGAAAAGCCAAACCAGCCATCACAGGGCGGTCCCGAGCTCAACACCCACCCAACCAGTCATCATTATCCAGCACTCTCAGACTGCAACTCATTGAAAGTAATTTTAACCCTGCATGCACAAACAGCAGCCTCCAGGAGCAAGAGAGAGAGAGAGAGAGGCGAGGATTAGGCTACAGGAGTGATGGACTGAGATTACGCTCACATCTAAAAAAAGCCCAGCACTGAGGAAGTCTGTTTATCCGGGACTGAACAGAGACCGAACTATTACCTGTGAGCACAATGACTGCGCTGTACCACACATTCCTGCTCTTTACAGGTGAGGCTGATCACATCTCATTTAACCATTCACACTCACTCAAACTGCTCCACTTTTATTCATTTTGCAGAGTAAACATGTGTGATTAAGTGGGCACTGGACACATGCAGCGTGTGTATATAATGTGCGTTTATAATATATGGGACCCTGGACCACAAAACCAGTCATATACTGTACACTCAATAAATGACCTTTGCTGTTTGTTCCAACTACTTATTTAAAATGAGCTGAAACAACACAATTCTTGAGGTTTTTTTGTGACAGCTTAATTACTTTATGTTCAATCCACTTAAATTTGTAAAAACTAAGAAGTTAACTTAATTCCTAATTTAGTTTTTATATAGGTCACGTTTTAGAAATGGAAATTTTTACATCATTTGAAAGTTGAATAATAAGTTTCCATTGATGAATGCTTTGTTAGGAGGATATGTGGGTGAGATACAACTATTAGAAAATCTGCAATGTGCAAAACAATAAATGCAGAGAAAATTGTATTAAAAATTGTCTAAATGAAGTTTGTTGTAGTGCATATTACTAATCAAAAATTATGCTTTGATATATTTACCATAGGAAATTTACATTACCTTAAAAGTAAACTCTTACATATATATACATACAAATATATATATATATATATATATATAATTATCATTTATATTTAATAATAATAAATTATAATTATTGTTGATTTCTGAGAACTCATGGAGTAATTATTACTGTGCCACTTCCGAATCTGGCAGTAAGACCTAACAGTGTGTTCAAAATAATGTCTGCTGAATATTTTGTGATTTATCAGTGTATTTTATGTCACATTCATTGTAATTTATTCCAGCTTCCTTTCAATGATAGTTTGTGTTGTTTAACCCCAGCATCCTGGCCAAATTTGCCCACTATATATTATATATATATTATATATAATATTATTATATATAATAATAATAATAATAATAATAATAATAAAAATAATAATAATAACATTTTTGTTAATTATAGTTTTTGAATTAATAATATTATATATAACATAATTATGTTTTGTTTATAATATTATAAAATTAGCTTTTTTAGTATTTTATCCTCTATCTATACAACTCCAAACATATATCTTAGTACACATGAAACTGATTGTTTAAATCTACTTTGCTCACATGTGTTTTACTCAAAACAGTTTTTTACTCAAAACAGTTTTTAGTGGTTATTTTTAATTTTCACTTTAAGTCTTTAAGCAATCAAACTTAGTTTTTTATGTGTATCTATTTATGCACACATGTACACACACACATCCAAAATAGTGAATCCAAGATAATTGGAACGTTTTTTTTGGGTTTTTTTTGCTAGTATCTCAAAAAAGCATTTAAATTTACCTGATTATGCTGTTACTTGTTGTGACGTTAAACCACCAGAATGGATTAGGCAAACAGTACAAAATAAAATCTTATGACTAAGACTGATACACTGTTTATTTAGAGCTTTAAGAAATCCTGGAATCTAACACTTCATCAGTGGAATCTGACACTGCATTGGTGAAAAATGGCTCTTTTATTGCCTTAAGAAACTCTGGACAATAGAAGTGCACTTGAAGTTGTACTGTGAGACTTTTAGACAGTTTGTTTACAATAAAATACTGTCAATGTAAAATACTTTGAATGTGGCAGTCTATTAGCAAATATTGACAATATGGCAATATAAGAAGTACTTAAATTGTAAAAGAAAATAGACTAGAAAATAGAAATATAAAAAGTAGGGTCACCCAGATGTTTTTATTTTGACACTGAAGGAATGGTTTTCAATACTGCATTGTAAGAAAGGAATTGGGGCATATTTATTTGTAAATAAAAATAAAATAATTTAATAAATTAAACTGTCACTTGCTGATTCTTTATTGTTGATTTCTGAGAACTCATGGAGTAATTATTACTGTGCCACTTCCGAATCTGGCAGTAAGACCTGACAGTGAGTTCAAAATAATGTCTGCTGAATATTTTGTGATTTATCAGTGTATTTTATGTCACATTCATTGTAATTTATTCCAGCTTCCTTTCAATGATAGTTTGTGTTGTTTAACCCCGGCATCCTGGCCAAATTTGCCCACTGGCCTCTGTCCATCATGGCCTCCTAAACATCCCCATATGATATCGTCACTCTGTCTCCTCTCCACCAGTGTGTGGTGTGCGGTCTGGCGCAATAGCTGCCGTCACGTCATCCAGGTGGATGCTGCACACTGTTGGTGGATGAGGAGATTCCCCCAAAAATGTGTAAAGCGCTTTGAGTGTCCAGAAAAGTGCTATATAAATGTAAGGAATTATTATTATTATTATTATTATTAGTGATATAAAAAAAGCAAAGAAGAGAAAATACAAACAATTTTTTATACCATCATCAAAATGCATTACATTGGAGCTTTCCCACTTAATGTAAGAATACTGGATTTTTGAGTCGATAAAAGGCGAAAAATAATTTTTTTATTACAATTTTTTAATTATGTAAACACATGAACACTAAGAAGTCTGTTTTGCTGGCAGATTGAGAATCCTTGCATTTTTGAACACGTAACTGACATATGACCAAAGTTTTTCAGGTTTGAAATATTTTTTATGCAGACCTCCAGAATCGACAGTTACTGAAGGTCAGTAGATATGACGAAGACACAGTGTTTCACAGCTCATTTCACAGTTATTAGTTTCACATGTGGCTGAATTGCTTGCAGTGGTGGAGGAAGAACACAAATCAGGCACTTGAGTAAAAATAAAGATACCCTAAAATATGACTCAAGCAGAAAGACCTCCATTTTAATATTACTTGAGTCAATGTACAAACGTACACTTACTGATGAATGTTTATTTTGCAAGAAAGTTGAATTACCACACAGATAATTTGATAACCACACAGATAATTCATGATAATTCAAGTGAAAACATGTGAAAACCACATTTACATGCTGAACCACATTCATATCAGTTTGAAAAATAAGTGAATAATTTAATGAAGACTCACTCTGAACGGATTATTTGAATCACTGAGCTGTTTACTGGATACTCGCTCTGAACAGATCATTTGAATCAGTGAGTTCTTTACTGGATACTCTCTCTGAACAGATCATTGAATCAGAGAGTTGTTTACCGGAGACTGACTTTGAACGGATCTTTTGAATCAGTGAGTTGTTTACCGGAGACTCGATCTGAACAGATCATTTGAATCAGTGAGTTGTTTACTGGATACTCGCTCTGAACAGATCATTGAATCAGTGAGTTGTTTACTGGATACTCTCTCTGAACAGATCATTGAATCAGAGAGTTGTTTACCAGAGACTGACTTTGAACAGATCATTTGAATCAGTGAGTTGTTTACTGGACAGTCGCTATGAACAGATCATTTGAATCAGTGAGTTGTTTACTGGATACTCGCTTTGAACAGATCATTTGAATCAATGAGTTGTTAACTAGATACTTTCTCTGAACAGATCATTGAATCAGTGAGTTGTTTACTGGATACTCGCTCTGAACAGATCATT
>CAIGQV010017699.1:314463-340499 GCA_903798115.1 Danio jaintianensis | reverse complement strand
AAATAAATAAATAAATAAATAAATAAATAAATAAATAAATAAATAAATAAATAAAGCTTCAAATGAAGTTGTTATCACCAGGGTTGATGCTTGTAAATATTTAAATACTGAGCTAAACCATTTAGGGCTTTGTTGGAATCAACATAATTTTCAAATTCATATACAGTTATACAATTTCATTTTCAAATTTATATACAGTAGTTAATTCGGAGGGGCGACATGGTGGCACAGTGGGTAGCGCTGTCGCCTCACAGCAAGAAGGTCGCTGGTTCAAGCCCTGGATGGGTCAGTTGGCATTTCTGTGTGGAGTTTGCATGTTCTCTCTGTGTTCGTGTGGGTTTCCTCCGGGTGCTCCGGTTTCCCCTAGTCTAAAGACATGTGCTGTAGGTGAATTGGGTAAGCTAAATTGTCCGTAGGGTATGTGTGTATGTCCTGGTCCTCCAGGTTGGGGGTTGAGCGTTAGGCTAACAACCCACCTCATAAAAAAACTAGATGTTACAAAACACCAATATGGTGTGGCTTAATATCAGCTTTGATATAAATGGCCCTGGGAGTAAGTTAATTCAGAGCCAGTACAATGTTGACAAAACCAGACTAATATGATCATGCTTCTTAGTTCTGGAAACCACTCGCAGGCACTTTTAAAGGGACAGTTCACCCTAAGATGAGAATTTACTCACTTCTCCAATAGTATCTGGATGCAGCCTTGATTATGCAAGCTGAGACTGCATATCTCAGATTTGCAATGTCAGACCCAATGCCCTCAATGGAGCTAGTGGTGTCACTGTAAGGGGTAGGGTTAGGGGTGGGGTTAGGTGTGTGCATTAAAAGTATTGCATGCAGCTCATCTTGCAAATGCACCAGGTCTGCATCCAGACCCCTCTCCACTATTTTCTCACCCTCAAGTGGGTCCCAAACCTTTATTCATTTTTTTTCTTCTATTGAACGCTAAAGAAGATAAAAGTTGAAAACCATTGACTTCCATAGTAGGATAAACAAATACTATGGATGTCATTGGTTGCAGGTTTCCAACATTTTTCAAAATATCTTACTTTATGTTTAACAGTGGAAAAAAGTAAAGGGTGAGTAAATGATGATAGAATGGGTGAACTCTCCCTTTATTATGCCTACAGGAAACGCTAATAACATTAGCTAATAGCTAATAACACAGTACAATAAACTAGCAATGAGGTCACAAACACATAAACTTTTCCACATTAGACACAGAGAGCATATGATGCAGTTCAGCTTTTGAAGGAGAAAGGTCACAGTTTGTCCATTTCTGTGTCCTTCCCTCAGACATCTGGAAAAGGAAATCTACTGTTTCTCCCACACACAAAATAACCATTTCCCTCAACCTCAGTTTCGGATAGAGAGGCCAGTTTCGCTGCTCCCACTGAAAGAGCTCTGTCTTTAAATTAGACAGAAAGATGAAAAAGAATAACTAAACCTGCTGATATTGTTACTGCACTTGTTACATTGTTGTTTTTATAGCACATTCCTCAAGGCATTGCTCAGTCTAATCTCACAGAGTCAGCAGTTTATCTAGCAAACATATTCAGTGACCCGCCATATATGAGAACACATTTCTGCTCATCTTTAATTATTTTATTTAATTTTATTATTTACTTTACAGTAATTTTAAATATTTTTATAATACAATGTAATTTAAATATATTTAATTTAATTGTATTACTTTTTATTATTTAATTTATTTTATTTTATTAAAATGTAATTTATTTTATTATTTATTTTATTTTACTTTAATGTTATTTTATTTAAAAATTAAATTAAATTGAAATGTATTTAATTCTATTATTTTTATTATTTACTTTATTTAATTTTATCTAATTATTTTATCTTATTATTTTACTTTAATTTTATTTAATTTTAGTATTTCATTAATTTTTTATTTTATTTAATTATATAATATTTTTTGTAATTTAATTTTAAATTATTTCATTATTTACTTTACTTTAAATTTATTTTATTATTTTATTTAATTTGAATTTATTATTTACTTTACTCTTACTTTTTTATTTTATTATTTAACAGGGACAATGGAATTCTGTTACAGTCAAAGAATTGCCCCAAAACTAGCTGCATAGCTAAATTCTGTAGTCCCTGGGCAGGAGAATACAAATACAGATCTCATAAAAAAATAAAAATAAAACATCAACGCAATAACATAATTATATGTTGCGTAATGAGAAAAGACTTCACTAGCAGACAGAAGTGGGCTGGTCTTTCATTAAAGATAATCTGGAGCTAGTGTGTGTGTTTTACTACAGGTGCTGTCACAAACACGACTGCTGTTATGGAGATGCTGAATTTGCAGGATGTCAAACCAAAACAGACCGTTATCATTGGACGTGCGATGATCAGAAGGCAGACTGTGGTATGATGTGTTATTTATTTAGATGTTCAGTTGAAATATTTAGACCTTTTCAGAAGCACATGTTACAGTCTGACATCTACTGATATTTTGATATAAATGGTGATGATATGGTGTAGTTTTTATTGCTTATATTATTAAGTAGTATTTTTATATTTTATTTTATTATTTATAATAAACGTTTTATTTTATATTCTGCATTTTAAATGTCTATTTGATACTATTATTATTATTTTATAGTTTTGCTGTGTGTTTTTGCTATTTTTATTTATTTGTATGTTTATATAATAATAATAATAATAATAATGATAATAATAATAATATACACATTTGGATTTAAGTTCCACTAATAAACAACTAAATGGCAGGTCTTTCTTGAAACTGAAAAGTAATCTTTTTACATTTATTTTTATTATAAAAAATAAATAAAATAATATATAAGATTACATTAGTCACTATTATCATTATTCCTTTTTATTTTATGATTTCCTTTAATTTTTGTTTTAATATTTGACTGTTTTATTATTATTTTTGTTAATTTTAAAGACAAAAAAGTTTTAGGAGTTTTGTGGAGGGTTTATATTAGTGTGCATATTAGTGTATCAGTGTTACATTAGTGTGCAAAATGTATCATTTTTTGTGTAATTCTTTTCAAATGTGTCTATACAGTATTATTTTTCTATTATTTTTATTTATTTATTATTAATTACTTTACAACATCAAGTTCAGTCATGAAAATAAGAAATATTTCTTTGGCAACTTGCTGAAATTAAATAATAAAATAAAACAATAAATAATAAAAAATGTTTTATAATTAACAGAAAATATAAAATACAAAAATATAACATAAAATACCCTAAAATATATTTGATCAATTTTTACAAATTAATTTATAGTACATTTCACAAACAATTACAAAAGTAATGGCAAGCAGCATTTACATTTTGAAATGTATTTAGAGATTGAACTCTTTTAATAAGACTGAGGTCAGTAAAGAGGAAACAAACAAAAAAAATGACTATGAAGGTTTTGTTTGGTCTTTTCTTCAGCTTCAGGAAGTAGGAATACAGGGTGTGTGTAATAACAGACGGGAGACTTCAGGCTAAAAAGCTGTAGTGTTTTTAACCAAACCACAAGATATTTTAAGATTTTGCTCCTGCAGTAAACACCATAATGTGCTATATAAAACACTCAGTGAGATTTACAATATACTGTTTATCACTAACAGCCATGGTTTTAACATGCAACAAAAAATATGGTTTCCTCAGCTCTATATATATGCAAACTGCAAATTTTACACAGCCAACAATTTGCATTCATGTGTCTTCAACGCAGACTCGCTTAATGATAGATGTGCGAAAATCCTGTGCCGATGTGACCGTGAAGCAGCCAGATGCCTCAGAAAGGCCCCGTTCAACCCAAAATACGCTCTGTGGCCGGATTTCCTCTGCGGATGCGTTCATCCTACCTGCAACATTTACTAATGCTACTATACAGCATTTGGTAAACAAACCTTTCAGAGCTTGTCTTGTATATGTTTCATGCTAACTGTAGTGATTTTCTATCTTTTTATTGTTCAAACGATTTCCATTTTTCTACATTTTTGTATTGGCAAAGTTAACATTCAAAAGTGAATGCATTAAAACATGTGCTTCTACTATAAGTCTGACCACTTGAGTGTTTACACTATGAAAGCAGTCTGGTTTCAACTACTTTTTAAAAATACAGGCTTATAAATAAAGGTCGGGACACACCAATGGTTAATGTTGGATCGAGTAGGCCTGATTCAGCATGTAAAATGTCGGCTGAAGAGAGCGGTCTGATTGGTTATTCAGCAATGAATTAGAGCACAAGATCAAAAACTGAAGTGACCTAAACAGTTCAAGTCAAGAAGGAACACAAAAGAGGCAGGCTGTAATTTCACTATATTTCTCAAATATTTGCACGTATATATTAACGATATGAGGCGGCACTGTAGCACGGAAATTATTATTACCCAATAATCAAGTTATGTGGTGGCATGGTGGCTCAGTGGTTAGCAATGTTGCCTCACAGCAAGAAGGTTTCTGGTTCGAGTCCCGACTGGGTCAGTTGGAATTTCTGTGTGTAGTTTGCATGTTCTCCCCGTGTTCATGTGGGTTTCCTCTGGGTGCTCCAGTTTCCCCCCAGAGTCCAAAGACATGCGGTACAGGTGAATTGGGTAAACTACATTGAGTGTGTGTGTGTGTGTGAATGTGAGAGTGTATGGGTGTTTCCCAGTACTGGGTTGCGACTGGAAGGGCATCCGCTGTGTAAGACATATGTCGGACCCCTGTGGCGACCCCTTATAAATAGCCGAAGGAAAATGAATGAATATTAATGATATGTTTGTAGGAGTGAATGCCTCCATGGTGAGAAAAGTTTGCATGAAATCTAAATTTACTATGTTTATTTCACTAGTGCACATTGTTACTATTAAGTCAAACCATTATTTCATGCAAGATAATCCACAAATTTATTTTTATTTTTTTTATCTTTTGGTAATCTTTAACAAAAATCTCATTTTTCTTCTGCTCTGGAACAGCAAAGTCTACAGCAAGTCTTCCAATTCACACAGACTTTAAATTAACTTTTGTATATATTGTGTGAAGAACCTTTTCCCACTTTAAAGAACCTTTTGTGCAATAAAAACATTCTATGAGTAGTAAAGGTTCTTTATGTAAGGATTAACTAATGATGGGATGTTGAATTATTAGGAAAACAATGCACATCCGAGACGGTGATGTGGCCACTATGCGATTATTATTGTGCATTACTTTCTAATAATTCAACAAACTGGAGTCAATTATTCCACATATATTACTGTTACCACACCATAGACATTGTTCAGGTGTTGACTTTCAACACATCTATGTCAGGTTTTTGTCCTTGTGTGTTTGATGTGTGTTTCCTACACATCTCATCCAAATAATTTTAATTTTAATTAATTAATTAATACATTTTTTGACAGTTGTAGGCTGTACAATAACTGAAATCATTCAGCGTATTGATATGAAACTGTAATGGCTGAAACCAATGATATCTCATGGCAATTCGAAACTTTTTGATTTAGAGGCTAATTCGTATGATCTCATTCACACAATTTAGTATGATTTGCTCATCCCCCAATGACGGTTGGGTTTAGGAGTCGGGTTTGGTGCCATGCCTCCTTTTTAAAATCTTACATTTTTGTATGATTGAACTTTAGCTGTTCGTTTATCTGAAGATAATTGCACACCTTAGAATCACCAATCAGAATACAGCTTCCAACAACCCCCATAGTATAATGAACCATTCATATTAGAGCTTCCTTTTTAGGCATATGGTTAAAAAGTGGATGTGTTGAAATCATTTTAAACCCTTTTACTCCTGTATTTAGAGTTGTCCACTTGATCAGATTAAGTAAATGCATTTTAACAGCAGGTGTGAATGGGGCACTACATACAGTACAAACCTCACAAAACCACTCTAATACACAGTACAGACTGGCACCTACTGAGAAACACTGTCCCTTTAATGTTCTGATTCAAAGGCCGGTTCACACCTTCATAGAAACAGTTGATTGCTTCTGGAGAAGATTCGACTTAATTAAATCTGATATTCACACCTAATGTAATCCACATCTATTAAATAAATGGAACTGGCTGACTACATATTAGCAAAATGCAACTGCAAAACATATGCAGTAAGTTTCATGAACGGCAAAAAATATAGGAATATATAAAAACTGACTTTGACTTTCATCAAGATATTTTAAAAAAATAACCGTTTTAAATATACTTTTTTGTTTTCTCTTAAATTGACATATTACATACATTCTTTAAAAAAATACTTTTATAAAAATAATAAGTCAAATTGTGGGTGAAATAATATTCTATTATTATAGGTGTAGATTTACTGCAGTACTGTTGTAAAAATTTAACAACAACAAATCATTCTGACCTATACTTACTTAAATATAAAAAAAGAATTTGTACTAGATTTTAAATTATTATAAACATATCACTGGGTAAAACCTAGTTGTGAAGGATAATGGCAAAAAATACAGATTTAAAATCGGAGCTGCACTGCGAGTCTTTTAATATGTCATCAAATGATTTGTTCTGAGTCCGGCCAGATTATTTATTTATTGTTACACTGATAGACATTTTTGTTTTCCTTTCTGTAGTTCACAGAAACAATGTAAAATTGTCGTATTTGCTCAGAAACAAACTAAAAAGGACACTTTAATGGGGAAAATATATATATTATTTTTTATAAAGGCCTACATATATAAGGATCCCAGACTTTTTTTGACAGATTCTAGTGTTTCCAGGGTCCATAGGGTGTCAGCAAACTTCCAAAGTTGGTTTAATACAGCATAAAATAAGACTAAACAGGCAGTAACATTAGGAAAACAACAGAAAATCTAGAAATAAAAAGTCTTAGTTTAATTTTCATCATTAAAAATAATTTGTTATTAAAGAAAGTTTACAATTTTTTAAAAACCTCAATACATTAAGTTTTTTTATTAATAATATAACCATAGTATAAAGTACTAATTTCCCCCTTTTTTGTAAAAGGTAGAAATTGTGAGTAATTTAAGTCCTGTAAAAAAAGAAACAGTAAAAAAGTGGACAAAATATTCCTTCATATACTGACCCAAATACGTGGAAACTATCATTTCAATGTCAGTCCCAGTAACATATTAGTTTATGTCTAGAACAACTTCTCTGTACAGAAAACACTGTACTGATCCAACATACACATTCAGAGCAAGATAAATGGCTCATTCTGGAGCTTTGAAAATGACCATAGCTGGTCTGATGTGCATTTTCCTTTACCTAAAATGAATGTGTTAACATCCAGGGAATGATGGGAATTCTGGAGCTGGCGACGCTCGTGTTGTCTTTTCTAGGCCAAAGAGGAAATCTAACTCCCACCTCGTGTCCTTAAAAGTCTCCTGGTAAATGGTGTTCGTCCTTTCCCTGTATCCTCACTCTCATTCCCGGCGTTACACAGAAATGACATCAGGTTCATTAATAGAGCTGGTTATCTTTTATGTGAATGTATGAGGTGAATGAAACTAGATCAGTGGAGGGAGGGAGGAACTCTGTGACTGCTGTAAGTAACCTAAAATGGAGGATCCCGCCGCTAGATGTCATCGTTCAACCAGTTTTCGTTTAGGCTACACACGAAACACAGACAACAATAGGATTTGGAATGGTTTTCTCTTTATTGTTTGCTCGTTATCAGCGTCATCAAGAAATATACAGCATAAAACCGTTCATTTATTAGTTTATATCTTGCATATGCTTAATACAGTTAGTTGTTAAACGAGATCCTTTATTCATATGAGGGATAGTTCACCCAAAAATACAAATTCTGTCATCAAATACTCTCCCTTCAGTTATTCCAAACCTGAGTTTCTTTCTTCTGTTGAGCACAAAAGAAGATATTTTGAAGAAAGCTTTCCCTACTAAGTCAATGGTTACAGATTTTCAGCTTTCTTCAAAATATCTTCTTTTGTTTTCAGCAGAAGAAAGAAACTCATCAAGGATTAAAACCACTAAAGGGTGAGGAAATAGTGAGTAAATCTTCATTAGCTTTCTTTAATTGCGAGTTCTGGTCCTATTTAACCATGGTGTTATTACAGTAAAAGTAAAGTCACCTTTAAAAACTAAATTACGTATCGATTACCATTTGTAACCATAGTTTTAATACAAATATTGTGGTTAAAACTATTGCTAGTGGAGCAAAACCTTCCGGTTGCCATGGATTTCTATCAGAAATGTTTTATAGTTAAAACATTGGTTTAATTGGTATGAATTCTTGGTCTAAACAATACTGGCAAAATCTGTTGTTCAAAATCATTATAGGACTTCACCCAAAACAATTATTTGTTGTTAATTACTCTGCTAATCCAAAATATACATGACTATTTATCAGTGGGGGAAAGAGTACCGAAAAATAATACTCAAGTAAAAGAACCATTACTTGCCCAAAAATGTAGTGCAAGTAGAGTAAAAGTATCTGCTGTAAATATTACTCAAAGTATGAGTAAAAAGTAGACCTTTTAAAAGTACTCAAGAGTAGTGAGTAGTGAGTATTACACTGTAAAATGCTGATGCATTTACATGTAATTTGTGGATGTGTGTAAACGTAATACTCTGTAGTGCATTTAGTTATTGCCCAGCAGGCACACAACGTCATAAGACGTTAATATTAGGTTAGATTTAGGTTGTGATGTCAGGTGACCAAAATTCAATGTCTAGCTAGCATCTAAGGACAACGTTATTTTGATGTCCAATAACGATGTCAAATGACGTTGATATTTGGTTGATTTTAGGTTGTTTTAGAAAGTGACCAAAATCCAACATCTTAAACCAGCATCATATTGACGTCAAATACTGACATTTGCTAGACGTCATAGTGGTAACGTCCACACAACGTCAAGCTGTAACAGCATTAGACGTTGATATTTGGTTGATTTTAGGTTGGCCTGACGTTGAGTTCTGACGTCACCCCGATTTTCATTTCCAAACAAAAATGCAACGTCCCCATGAAGTTGGGGTACAAGTTGGGGTCAAGTTGACGTCTTGTGCCTGCTGGGTGTTTAAGGCCATTATGGTCATCATACAGTAAACATCCGTTATCTTCTCATCAGTGACATGCATCTAAACAGTCTCTGGGTCAATGCCTGTAAAAATTTTGGACATCTTCTTGGACACTTTTAATGCTTACAAACAGTTTGCTGCAGTTATAAATCGCCCATGTCTTGAGGTAATTCAGTATGATGCGATTTACCTCTTTACTTCTATGTGGGATTTGATTGGACAGGAATCACAGGACTGATTTTTCTAAGCCTCACAGACAAGAAAAAATAAAGTGGTGGAGTAGAAGTACCGATTCAGCACTAAAAATGTACTCAAGGAAAAGTAAAAGTACACATTTTTAAAACTACTTAGAAAATTACAATTACTGAGAAAAACTACTCAATTACAGTACTTTGAGTATTTGTAATTTGTTACTTTACACCACTGCTCTTTATTCTGCAGTAACAGATAAAGATGTAAAAGATGTTTGTTTGTTTTTATCTGAAACTTGCTAACAAACATTTGGTTACCAGAATGTTCTGGAAGTTTCTGGTTCCCATAATGTTCTCTGCTGGTCAGCCAGAAATTTCTCTTTATTTAAATACAATGTTCAATCTAGGTTAGGAGAACAAATGTTCTTTTTAGGTTGTTTGAAAAAAATCTTAAAGGTTACACCACAGAGGACATTCCCAAAAATAGCCAAATGGCAACATTAATGGAATGTTCTGTGTTTCCTGCAGTGGTCCTTTGTGATTCATAAAAATTCAAGCTAACAACACTTTATAATAAAATACAAACTTAAACATACATATTTTGAGTTATTTGGGTGAACTATACATTTATGAACATGTTTTTTGAAAAGCTCTTTTTCTACAAAACTACCAAAATCTGCTATATTCACCCAACCATTAATGAACAAAGAATACAAAGTGCTTTTTTCCATGGCTATCCCAGTGACTGCACACATCTATAAAAGTAACTCAATTGCTGGCTCATGTGTAGATGAAGTCATTTAATAATGTCGGCATGGTATCTCTGTCTTTTGTCTGTTGCAGTGCTTGTTAAGGGATTTAAATGGACATAACTGGCCTTTGTATCCCATAGCTGACTCCTTACATGCGACTCTCATGTGAAGTTCCTCACGCTCTGTTGTCAGGCAGGGTGAAGCTATCTGAAACAAGAGAAGATCTGCCCAACAGCCAGAGCCGGGCACTGAGACCTGAATATCTAGGGCAAGTTCCACAAACACTCACTCAATTGTGTCCTGCCATCAGCGCTTAATGAGCGATGGAGTTATGGAAGTCATATGCCTCTGCAGTCACATGAAGAGGGGGAAAGAAGTGGCTTCTTAATTTCACGTCTGCATGTCTGCTTGTTTACTTCCTCTGAGAGCATCTCGAAATTGTAGACAATGATTCTTCTTGTTGCTGAGTTTTTCAACGTGCTTGGGGTTTTTCTTTATCTATCAGCATGAAGTGCATCTGAAAAACAAAACAGCTGTAACTTCAATTATGTACATTTACAGATAAAGAAAGTAAAGTGGCGTATATATAAATGATAATATATTCAGTCTGACTGAATACAAAATTATTGAGTGAAGTTTCACAAACTAATTTCGAGAGGAGCACGTGATTTGATTGATCACAGCTGGACTCTCATCCGTAATCATTAGTAAGCTAATCAGATGAGTCCAAACTCACTATAAGTAGCCCATCTAAAACTATTCCCTTATCTTCGTTTTCCGAAGAAACCCCCCATCCACCCCTTTTTTCTCCTCCTTTGCCAGGGGGAGTTCTCGAGAACAACCTGATCTCGTACCCCCTTATTGCTTACTGACCAGGCGGGAGCCCTGTGCTCAATTATCTCCGAGCTCAGGGTTCTCTCCCGGGACAGCACGCCAAACCTGCTATTATTATCAAACAATATCTAAGTGTGAACTCTTGAATTGATTTTAAGCTTAAAACATTTATTTACATACTCTTTGTAATGTCACTGATTTAGATACAATTATCAAACAAAGCTTATTTTCACAAACGTTTGCTTCAGCTGGTAAACACCTTAAAACGATCAATTTTCTGTGGCGATTATGTAATTGGTGGGTCTGGCTCTGAGACTCCACCTTCTTTGTTGTCCATGAGCTGCTTTAAATGCACAGTATGTTATTATCACCACTAGAGGGTGTGTATTCACAACAAACAATGCTGTAGTTTGATGATGTCATGACTGAGTTTGGAATCATGGGAGTTGTGGTCTTCATTAAATCTTTTTGAGTTCATACGAATTAGCCACTAAACTGACAAAAACATAAAGAAGTTAAGTTTCCTTGTGAGATCATGCTGGATTAAACTTATGAGTTCCATTTTCTATGCAAATCTTTGCCATACAATATGTTTATGCGCTGTAGTCGCTGTGAATTTTTTAAAGTACGTTCTTTGTTCTATGCAACTGCAGCCCCATGAAGTAGATACAGTAGCAGATATAGTGCTTTTGAACCATACTGTAGTAAAGTACTTGAATTAATCTGTTGTAGTAATTCTATAGTTGTTGTGGTAATACAACAAAATACAAGGAAATTTCTCAATACACTAAGTTCTCTACAACTATCGGGTATATTACACTACAATACACCATAGTTTATTGTTGTAAAAACTAAAGTATACTACAGTATTTATTACAGTTCATCAATTCACTATAGTTAAAACTGCAGTATGTCGTAGCAATCGTAAACAAAACGTTGTTAATATTATAATACATACAGTATAATACACTTTACTGTAGTATGGTTCAAAAACACTACAGTATTTACTATAAACTCAGTTCCAGATACATGATCTACAGCTCAAACTTATCTGGACAGCTCATTAAATTGCAGGGCAATGAGGAAAAATTGACACACTAAAAACATTTCTTTGTGACTCTTCGATTTATTGTGCAGCTAATGTTATGTTTCAAGAGTTCGCACTTAGATAATGCTCGACTATGATAGCAGATTTGGCATGCTGTCCCGGGAGAGAACCCTGAGCTCGGAGATAGATGAGCCCAAGGTTCCCGCCTGGTCAATGAGCATTAGGAGGGATACGAGATCAGGTGTTTCTCGAAAGCCTCCCTTTGGTTCTAATTAATACGGTAAGTGTGTGTTTAAGTGCTTGTGACTGATTATTACGGTTCGTTTATGTGCATGTTTTTAGATTGTGGGAGGAAACCGGAGTACCCGGGGAAAACCCACGCGAACACGGGGAGAACATGCAAACTCCGCTCAGAGTACTCACTGGTTCAAATAGCACTTGAACCTTGGTTTCCTCGTTGAGTCACTGTGTCGCCCGATCAGGGAAAAGGATAGGGGAATGATAGGGGTGGAGGGGGGGTTTTCCGAAAATGAAGATAGGGAATTAGATTTTTTAGGCAGGGTATTTATAGTGATTCGTAATGATCTGATAGGTTGGCTAATGATTAGCGATAGGTATCAGCTGTTGTCGTTCATATCACGTGCTCCTCTCGAAATTAGTTTGTGAAACTTCACTTATTTTGTAATTCAGAGGAAAATTCACATCAGCACATTAATCTTAACTCAGCAATGATATACTGCCACTCAGATATAACAAACATCTTTTTACCTCTGAAAAAAAAAAATGAAAAACAACTTTGCTGAGTATATTGGTGGCAAAATTACTTTGAATCTTTTACTTTAACAATGCAATGAAAAGCTGTGTGTCCAAACACATACTGAAGGCTTCTGTATGTTACCAGAACAACACAAGGGAAAGGGAACATATAAACCTGATCACAACGTCCGAGTACAATTGTGCAATTGTCCTAAACACCTGGACTCAATTGGCGGTTAACTGTAAAACTAGGAAGAAATATCACAATCGACCCCTTTAACAAGTAGCTGTTGGGAAAAGTGAACAGGAAGGTCTCCAGTGGCTTCTTCTGAACATTTAAAGGAATCCAGTGATCACAATAAACAAAGGTTTTGTTAGAAATAAAGTCTTCCAGCACATGGTGAACGGCACACTTACACACATCCATGCTGTATGCAGAGCATGAATGGAAACTGAGAAACACAGGCTCATTTGAAATACGTTTTTCAGCCCACATTTGTGAAAAAAATTACTTCAACATACATTTGACTGCAGTTTCTAGGTGAAATGAATGCTACAGTGCAGTATGACGCCAACAACTTTTGTTCCTTTTCACACTAGTGATATTTACAGTGACATATTATTGATGAATAAAGCATTATTTTCATGCAGTTCTTTGCAATATACTAAATCAATACCACAAAACAATTTAACAGTGAAGAAGGTCGCTGGTTCGAGCCTCGGCTGGGTCAGTTGGCGTTTCTGTGTGGAGTTTGCATGTTCTCCCCGTGTTGGTGTGGGTTTCCTCCGGGTGCTCCGGTTTCCCCCACAAGTCCAAAGACGTGGTATAGGTGAATTGGGTAGGCTAAATTGACCATAGTGTATGTGTGTGAATGAGTGTGTATGGATGTTTCCCAGTGATGGGTTGCAGCTGGAAGGGCATCCGCTGCGTAAAACATATGCTGGATAAGTTGGCGGTTCATTCCGCTGTGGCGACCCCTGATTAATAATGGGACTAAGCCGAAAAGAAAATGAATGAATGAATGAATTTAACAGTGTCTATAATTTAATAATATAAAATAATATAACAAAATGTATCCTATAGCAGTGTTTCTCAACCACGTTGCTGGAGGACCACCAGCTCTGCACATTTTGCATGTCTCCTTAACCAAACACACCTGATTCAGATTATCAGCTTATTAGCAGAGATTGAAAGACCTGTAAGGGGTGTGTCAGACAAAGGAGACATCCAAAACATGCAGTGTTGGTGGTCCTCCAGGAACGTGCTTGACAAACACTGCCCTATAGTAACATATTTCAGATTCACAAAAATGTAGACAGCGCCCTCTAGTGAATTTGCCATCTGAAACATGCAACAAAATGCACCAGGAGAAACGTGTTTTACGTTTCACAAAAATATAGGCTGAGGCACGATTTCCCAATGAGCATGGGCTGCAACCCACTGTCTTTGAGACAGTTAATAAAATCGTGTAACATTAGGTTTCGCCAGGGGCGTAATTGCTTCACCTCCAAAAGTACTGTATAATTTTGTTCCCATGTGTACTCCAGCCAAGATGATCACCTTCATAATGGCAAGCCAATTACTCTCTAGGTTTAATGACCTGCGCTCGAACAGCTCCACAAGTTGTATCAGTGGGTTTATTGGAAGTGTGGCATTAGCTATTTGCCAAAAAAAAGAAAAGGAAACAGCATTCCTCGCATCTTTCCAGAAATGGGCTATAAACTCCACTTTTGGCTGTATAGAAAGCATTATGATCACATGATAAGGCTGACCAGGGCTTAACTGGTGTAAGGCGATAGCATATTGGTGTGTCTTTCACACCCTAAGAGATAGATCTAATTGAGGTCTCTGGAGAACACAGCCAGCATATGGAGCTCCTCTAACTGTTTACCAGTTAGCTTTTTTTGGTCTCCGGACACTTTGCATTCAGTCCTATGAATACACATTGCTTCAGCTAGCCTGCAGTCTCATGACGTTGGCTAACATTTTCCATTTTTCTGTGATTAGTCAACATTTCTACTATGATTGAATTTTCTTTCCATGGGTTTTCCATCCATTTTGGTCAAAGTGCAAGACTGTTTGAATGGTTTGTCTGAATGACCGTTTGTTTTGCTGCGCTTTTGATCCAACATGCTGTTGCTAGTTCAGAGAGTCCACTTACCATAAGTGCATTTAGTCAATTAACTGTTGTCACTTTGGCATAATTGACACTACCATTGGAAACAAAATTTTCACCAAAACATTTTCTTCTTTTTTTTTTGCTTTAGTCTGAGGTAGCTTGAAGAACCACTTTTATAAATTTGCTCACATGAAAACAGAGACTTTTTCCAAGTGTTTTTGATACAATACATAAACCTAAGATCATTTGTTCATTGATAAATATTGGCACAAATATCACAATTTCAAAATGCATTTAATCAAATGTATAAGTATCTGTTGCATTGCTCTTAATGCTTATTCTAATGGAAATTGGTGCACAGTATTCTATGTTTAGATAATGAAAGTTTTAGGATAATGAGATCCATTGACACCAATTACCGTGGGGCATAGCCAAAATGTACTACATCATGTATGGATGTGGGATTGCATCACCCTTCTTTTTTTAGACTCTGTTTCTATGGTCGATGCATGTGCTAGTTTTACAGACAATGTTTTCAGATGTTTATCATTATCAATTATTTATTTATTAGTTTATTTATTTATTTGTCTTTTTTTTTGCTTTGACTCAACACTCAAAAAATTATTTTGCTGCTTTTTCAAACTACTTATTACAGTAAATATATCAAATATATCAAATGAGCTGAAACAACACAGTTCTTGAGATTTTTTTGGGACAACTTAAT
Source organism: Danio jaintianensis (assembly GCA_903798115.1). Classification (NCBI taxonomy): domain Eukaryota; kingdom Metazoa; phylum Chordata; class Actinopteri; order Cypriniformes; family Danionidae; genus Danio; species Danio jaintianensis. The sequence goes on along the minus strand of CAIGQV010017699.1, from coordinate 325,065 downwards.
TGTTTTATGTTCAATCCACTTAGATATGTTAAGTTAACTTAATTGATGTGTGTCGGGACAACATGAATGAATTGTGTGGAACCCTGCATTTTTTACAGTGTATATGCAGTGATTGGATTATTTTACATCAACTAATACTGATTCTGCTGTGTTTGTTCTCTCTAGTAGACCTTGTTTTGTGTGTGTGTGTGTGTGTGTGTGTGTGTGTGTGTGTGTGCGCGCGCGCGCGTGTGTGTGTGTGTGTGTGTGCTGGTTTAAGTGGCTTACGAGGACACAAACATGTATAATGAAATGGGTATGACCTAGGTATACTATGCTGACATGGCCCTATATCCTCATAATTCAACACACTTAAAAAATACTAATGGGTCTTTTGACATTCAAAATTTGCCACAGATTTCCTATGAGGGTTGTGTTTAGGGCTGGGGTAGTGTAAGGCTATATGAAAGCAGTTTTTACAGTATAAAATAGATTACGCATATAGACAGTGCTCATAAACGAACATGTGTGGGTACTTGTTTTTATATTCCCGATGGGGACTTGAACCTGATTTCACACATACTCATGGGGACTTGAGTCACTGTGGGGACCTAAATTGACTATATTTATTGGGGTCTTTAAATGGGGGCTAAATTATTGGGGACTAAACAGCCAAAGTAATTATGAAAACTATAAAAACAAAATCGATAAAAAGGAAACTTTCTGATTTATAAAGATAGATTATACTGACAGGCTAGATAGATAGATAGATAGATAGATAGATAGATAGATAGATAGATAGATAGATAGATAGATAGATAGATAGATAGATAGATAGATAGATAGATATGTGAGTATGATGTGGATCTGTCAATTGATTTACAGATGAGAGTAATGTCTGGACTTGTAGCATACGGCGAATCTTGTTTTTTTTTCTGAAACGACTGTCTGTTTCTCTGGGAGCAATGACTCAAGTCTTAACCTGTCTCATCTGTTTCAGTCTCAAAACCCTTCCCTGGCCCTGTCATATAAACATGTAAATGAAAGATAGGGAAGTGCTACAACTGATCCATAACTGCCCTCTGTCTTTACAGATGTTGCGCACGCTGTCATGTAATTTATGCGCATCTTGTCCTTCACTTTGAACCCATAAATCCATTCGGTGGGCCGAAACAATGAGGATGTGACTCAGAAATAAAAGCCATGTGCACTGGCTTCCCTTCTCATTTCCCCTTGAAAAGGGCCCAAGACACAGCAGCCGCAAGAGCACAACGGAAGTAAATCTTTGCCGACTACCTCTCGGGAATCCTCGGAGTGATTTTTTCCCCGAAAAACAAAGACTTCCAACGTCTCCGGACAGCTAACGCAGACAAGAAAAATGGCAGCGAGGAGACAAACATGCAAGCAAATGAGTATCAGATGACTGCCAGCCACCTTAATGCATGAAGCCGGGCTCAGCTTTTATTCAAAATAGACATTCATTCATTTGGTTTGGCTGTGAGGGGGTGGCATGTGGTTTCAGTTAAGAGCTGAATTGCGAGAGACCGTCTAATGTGTGTTTGTGTGAGTGTGTTTCTCTGACCCCATGACTCATGACAGCATGGCTACGCTTCTCTCCCACACAACAGGAGCATTACAGATACAAAGAATGCAGACTAATTGTTTGCCACGCAGTAATACCCCATGCAGGAAGAGGATGCATGGATCATAAAATTTAAGTCTTGCAAGGCATTCGTTGACAATAGAGCCAGTCAGCATTTTCTTCACACCCTGTGATCTCTTTAATAGATTAAGGGAATAAAAGCACCTCTCGGTTGATCACTTCAGTTGTACTGCAGTTGATGTTTGTGTGTCTTTATGTTTGCGAACACGGTCTAGATGACATTTTTAGATGATTTGGTGTTTGGTATGATTCATTTGAACTCCTCTCTCATTCTGTAAACAAGAGTTCAGCATTCACCATTTTTTCCTCATAACTCCTGCCAATATAAAATCCTGGTGAAAAAGAGGCCAATCAGAACAAAACACAGACTCTGATGATACACACAGGATCATTAATATGCATGCCCCAGGCTGCGTTTGATTGCCCACAATGTTTCCTTGTGAGATTACAACTATATTTTCCTCTTATTTTTAAGTTTATCTAAGCTTGTATTTTACTTGCTATGTATGTGGGACTCTTATTTTGAAAAAGTGACAGGCTTTAAAGAAGAGGAAGCAGTTTTGTGAAGCAGGCAGCCATGCATGTACACATGGGCTGCATCCGAAATCGCCTACTACTCAGTAGGTACTGCATTTGAATTTACTACTCGACCGTTAGAAAAGTACATTCTATACAGTATGAATGTGAGCAGTATGAATGGAACTCGGACGTACTACATCCACCATTTTGTCATGATCACATAACCTACCCACGTCAGTTGTGTCACTTCATTCATGAATTCTCTCGCAGTGCATCATGGGATAGCGTAGCATCCATCGGATGTGCACTTCAGAATCTCGCCGAAAGTAGTAGATCATCCGGTAATTGTATGAATTCGGACATACTACTCCGCTCGCATACTGTTTTTAGCGTACATATAGTATGGAAGTATGTGATTTCGGACACAACCATGGTGTTACACCTCATTACAACACAAAATGCAGGATATACGGATTAAACATTTAACCAACGCCTCCTGAAGAGATACAGACCTGTTTAATTGTATCTTTAACGTATATATTAGCTCTTACTGTATTTTTTCTTGAGTGAAAGGAGGCCACTAAACTTGATGGCATTTGTTTATAGAGGTTGATACTAATAAAAAATGTTTATTGGGGCTGAAACTGTGGTTTCAACAAACAAACCAATGCCAAAAGGCATAAGCATTAATTTTGTATTGTCTTTATATGTTCTTTTTCTGGTAGTGTTTTAAGTGCTGGTAGCCATGCTTGCATTTTATGAATCACCAAGAATGAGTTTAAAATAAAATTAATCTTTAATGTCTTACCAAAGAGAGAATAACCTACATCTGGGATGACATGAGGGTGGTTAAATTAACAGAAAATTAATATTATTGTTTATTGTACTGTAAACCCATTTATTTATGGGTTTACAGTCCATACCTTCCTAATACTGATATTTAGCACGATCCATTTTCTACAGAAAAAAATCACCCACCATTTACGGTAGAGGAATAAGATGTTTACAGCAATAGTGAGCATGAAACAGTGTGTGATGGACTCGTGATAACCACAAAGACAGTGTAGCGTAGCCAGCCAAGGAGCATGATCCATTACTGAGCCCACTGGCAAATCCAAACAACAAAACCAGCATTGTCAGCTCTCTAATGCTTTTTAAATGTGCACCAGATGGCAAGGCAACTTTATCGCATGTTTGGTGAAGATAATTATTTTGTAAGCTCTGGCCTTTAATGCCTTGTACTGTTAATGGCCAATTTATCTCTGTTGTGGTATAGTGAAGTGAATATGCTTTTGGGCTTGTCGTTGGCTAACAAGCAAGATTATATATAAACACAGTTTGCAGATGGAATTAGGTTTTGTCAATGAAGATTAATATTTTCATCAAACTGATCACAAACGAATGACATTAAATACAGAGGAAAATGGGTTTTTGAAACATTTAGAGCTTTTGACCACTTCCAGAGATCATTGAAAATGTATTAGATCAGACTGATTTTTTGTAGCTTTTTTATGTTTAAAAAGTGCAACTTTGAAAGTTTTTCAAAAAATTTTTGTTTTGACATTGAATACTATTATGTATGTGTGTGTGTGTGTGTGTGTGTGTGTGTGTGTGTGTGTGTGTGTGTATGTCTCTCACTCTCTCTGTGTGTGTGTGTGTATGTGTTTCCAAGCAAAAGTGAGTGTCATGTGATCTGCCAATACAGTGTCATGGCAATTCATAACTATTTTTATTGTGTTGAATTAGTGTCTAATTCAAATGAATATAAACAGTACACTCTGAAATATGTGAGAAAAGCTATGAAGTAGCACACACACACACAGTTTTCTTTTTATTTGTGTTATTCATTTATTTACTTGTTTTTTTATTTTAAAATGTATTGTTACTTATTTGAAATTAAAATTTCACAAAGAAATGCATTTTGCTGCTACTATATATAAAGGAATAGTTTGTGTAAAAGTTGTGAGAAAAAGAAACAAGAAAAAGCTGAAACAATGAAACAAGTTTCATGTATTGCGCAGTTGTTACAATTCAAATTCATACAATTACATTTGTATGTTTTCATATGTTCTGCTGATGCTTCATTGACAATTATTTTTAGGGGTGGCCATTCATTCTTACTTTCCCCCTCAAAAATGTTTTTTTAATGAATGAGATTTGATTGCAGGAATTTTGTACAGCTAAAAAGGAGGATTTTTGAGAAAGTCTCTTTTTTAAGTATTTATTTATTAATTGCAAGCTTTGTGCTTGTAAGTGTGACAAATGCCATATTCCAAATTGTGTGAATGTACGCAGTACGATTTGGTGGAAAAACTAACTGAAATATAATGTTTTATTAAACTAAAATCCTGACCTTGACTGTTTGTCTTTGTGTACAATTGTGCGACTTACTTAGAAAATACTCAAAGGTTATGAAAAAATATAAATAGAAACGAAAGTAAAAATATAATTAATTTTTTAAGTTAACCTGCCATTTTAACTGAGTTTCAATTATTCAACTACATAGATTATTGGGTGGGATTTCTAGACATGGTGTGTTTTATTAACTTTGATTTATCAAATTGGTACACTTGTGTGCTTTTCCTGGACAAATCATTCCAGAAGACCAACATTCAATTAGGATTTTCCTTGAAATTTGTTAAATCAACATGATTTAATCCTAGCACCCATTGTGCATCTACACAAATCAAGTAAACTTGAAGTGCTTTGAATGTGTTATATGAACACAATATAAACCTGTAAATTCAACATGGTTTAAATAGGTCTGTGTAACTTCTTTGCAGCTAGGGGCGACGCGGTGGCGCAGTGGGTAGCACGTTCGCCTCACAGCAAGAATGTCGCTGGTTTGAGCCTCGGCTGGGTCAGTTGGCGTTTCTGTGTGGAGTTTGCATGTTCTCCCCGTGTTCGCGTGGGTTTCCTCCGGGTGCTCCGGTTTCCCCCACAAGTCCAAAGACATGCGGTATAGGTGAATTGGGTAAGCTAAAATTGTCCGTAGTGTATGCGTGTGAATGATATATTTTATGAACTCCAAACACTTGGAGTACACTCACTCACTCACTATCCTTCAGCTTACAATTACTATGGCATATGTTTTATGCAGTGGATGGCCTTCTAGCTGCAACCCAGCCTTGGGAAACACTTTTTATGAATTTCTTTCTTCTGTTGAACAAAAAAAACAACAACTAAATATTCTGAAGAATTTTGGGGAAAAAGCAGCCATTGACATCCATAGTAGAAACAAAACAACATCAAAAAAACTATATCAACGGCTGTTTTTTTCCCCAGACCATTCTTCAGTATATCTTCTTATAGAAAGAAACTCAAACTAATTTTCGTGAGAATTATCCATTTAATGTGAATTGCTATTCACTGCCATTATAGATGTGTGATGGGGAAACGTCCCTTTAAAGGCAGTCTCGCAAGGCTCTGTATATTTTCTTCTAGCCTCAAGAAATAAATTAGCCTATCTGTATAAATAAAATACAATGTGGACTTTTCCCAGTTTCAAAGCATTATATGTAGTGCAATACATCTGGCTGATAATGTGCAACAGTTTCTCACAGAGGATCAATATCTGTCTGTCTGCTGCAGAAAAATGTGTTTAAAAAGACGTCCACTCGTGAAGACTCCAGTCACACCAGCAGCCAAATAAAAGCAATTGTTTTTTTGTTAGAGCAGACTGTCTCATGATCTAGATCATACGACCAGCTGAGTAGAAGATGATTTATCAGGGTAAACCCCCACTACTCCATCCTCTGAATAAATGAATCACTCTATTAAATTCACAAACTATTCAATTCACACTATCTGTAAGCTAAACTCAAAGACAACCTACATTTATATCATCTATGTAATATAAACAACACTACGCCAACATTTTAAAGGGGTAGTTCACCCAAAAAATGACAATTTTATAATCATTTACTCACTCTTCACTTGTTCCTGAATGAGTTTTTGACCACAAAATAGTTATTTTGAAGAAATGTGGAAACTCATTGACTCCTATAGTATTTGTCAATGGTTACAGGTTTTCAGCTTACTTTAAAATATATTTTGTGTTCAACAGAAAAAAAAGAAACTCATAAAGGTTTAAAACCACTTGAGGGTGAGTAATTAGTTAGTAAATTTGTCATTTTTGGGTAAACTCTCCCTTTAGGGTTATCTAAAAAGAGAAGACATACAAATGGCAAATATACCAGCTGAAAGGCTTAAGCTGCAGATCATTTTTGATATTAGTCTGTGCAGGACACTATATTTCATTAATGTAAGTGAGCATAGCAAAATAAAGTAAACCATGACACATTATACACCCAAATATCCTATACAGTGGACAAAAAAGAAACAGGAAGTGAAGAATCTGCTTCAGATATTGAAGTTCAGGGTTGTTTCTAGAGATAGTACAGCTGCTGATGGAAGTTAATAAGAATTATTCATATTATTTATTAAATTACCCATTAATTGTATTTTATTAACGGCTATGGCGACACGGTGGCTCAGTGGTTAGCACCTCACAGCAAGAAGGTCGCTGGTTCGAGACCCAGCTGGGTCAGTTGGCTGTGTGGAGTTTGCATGTTCTCTCTGTGTTGGCGTGGGTTTCCTCCGGGTGCTCCGGTTTCCCCCACAGTCCAAAGACATGCGGTATAGGTGAATTGGATGAACTAAATTGGCCGTAGTGTATGTGTGTGGATGAGGGTGTATGGATGTTTCCCAGTACTGGGTTGCAGCTGGAAGGGAATCCGCTGCGTAAAACATATGCTGGAATAGTTGGCGGTTCATTTCGCTGTGGTGATCCCTGATGAATAAAGGGACTAAGCCGAAGGAAAATGAATGAATGAATATTAACGGCTACCCCTACCCCAACCCTCACAATAATGTAAAAACTGTAATTATATAGAGTAATATTCATATTATTTATTAAACTAACCATTAAATTGTATTTTATTATCACCTACCCCCACCCCAACTCTAAACCTACCCCTCACAGTAATGTAAAAATATGAATTATTGTTGTACAGTGTCGCAAAAAATATGCTACATTGATGTGAGTATCCACAGATGTTTACCGAATTTCAGGTTTGAGTGAATCTGGTTGACAGCAAAAACTACAGGTTGTCATTGAGGCTCAAGTATTGGTAGTTGTGTACATTTATTTGTACTAACATTGTAATCCATTACATACTGTACCTTTCTAACCGACATTACCTAGAAGAATTTGTTCTGACACTGTTTAACTCTGAGTTCTTGTGATATTTTATTAGCATTTTCTAAAGTATAGCCAAGAAATTTGAGAAAAGTTTGAATAAATTTTAGATTTGACTGTAGATCGAGGTGTGGTTTCATGACAAAATCAGTGAGGGGACGCCTCACGCTCTCTAATGACATGCACCCTGTTTTCTATTCAAACTTTCTGTTGATTTCTAAATATAACTGTGGGCAAGACACTTTAAACATATTCCTCTTGCGTTGCGCAAGGGAAGCTTGTCACGTGTTATTTTTCTATATATCTTTACCCTGCTGAGACCTGTGAGAATCACTGCACAGGATGCTGTTTCCTTACAAATTAGTTGGTGCACCAGCAGAAGAATTACTGTCTTGACATTTTAGGATATACCTGCCGACATTTACACACACGCACACACACACACACACACACAGATACTTGTATATGTAGTTTACATGGACTCATTTTTATACTGTACAAATGGCTTGTTATGTGGCCTTACCCTAGCCCTAACCCCAACCCTCACAGGAAACATGTGGCAAAAATTTTATTTTACCAAGTATGATTTTTAAGCATTCTAAATTATGGAAACACAAGGTATATCCTCGTAAATCACCTAAACAGTGTAATACCAATATCATACCCATGTCAAAACACACACAAACACACACTGTAAAAATTTATAAACGTTGTCATGTATGCTGTCATATATATATTTATATGTATGCTGATATATATGATTTCTATTTTATCCAGCTATGAATAAAACAGAGAAATATCTTGATTTCTTTGGAATTACAAGGTTTGCGTTTGAGCAAAATATTTGTTTTATTCTATAAAGGTCTGATAACATTATCATTTGGAGTCTTTTTTTCTTGCAGACAATTGGTCAGCATAACAAATGTTTTTATTTGGTGTGACTGAAAATCAGGGTTATTCCAACAAATATTGATTTCTTAACTGAAACATTGGTATTGTGTCAAAAAGATTAATATAAAAAGCTGAAAACATGGCACATTTTTGTTATTTTATGCTAAGAATGGGAATAAATGACAGCTATAGTTTATTACTTTATTACTATAGTTTATTACTCCTATAACTCATAAATCCAGAGAAACTGAATGATTTCTTATTTTTTTGACAGCTGTATAAAATGTCGAACTGCAAAAAAATGTTAATAAAAGTCACTTACTTCGCTACATTTTCAATGTCAAAGGCTGTTGAATTAAAGATCAAGGTCCTATAATGCATTTTGAAAGCATAAACCGGAATAAACCGACTTATGAACAACTGTTAATGAATATTTTGTACAGACACAGTTTATATAACGCGCTGTATGAAGTTCATAAAATATGTTTACAGGCCTATTGTGAGCCATACTCAAGACATGGTGGTTTATATTAGTTTTTTAAGTAATAATTGCATTCTCAGCTCATTGTTGATTTTTATTTCCCAAAGGATTCAGTTCATTTTAATTTTCAGTTAATGTTTGGAATTCTGTTAAGAAATAAAAATTACTGTATTGATTTATATTGACTATAAAATAATAATAATTGTAGTATTCCTTAAAATTACATTAATTCTAGTCTATCTTTAAAGGGATAGTTCACACACACACACACACACAAAAGAAAATTACCTCATCATTTACTCTCCCTCGTGTGGTTTTAAACCTTTTTGAGTTTCTCTCTTCTGTTAAACACAAAAGGAGATATTTTGAAGAAGGCTTCCATAGTAGGAAAAATTACTATGGAAGTCAATGGGGTCCAGCTACCAGCATACTTCAAAATATCTTCTTTTGTGTTCAACAAAAGAAACTCAAAAAGGTTTTGAACAAGTAAAGGTTGAGCATATAATGACATTAATTTGTCATTTTTGGGTGAACTGTCCCCTTAAATAAAATAACCTCAAAGCATTGAAACTAGACAGGTGATGTTTACAAAAACGTATCTTTTTCCCTGAGGAAAAGAGTGAAGATGCATTTTACGGAGGAGAGAAATTATTTCTCTGCCATTTTACAAACTAAACTTTGGTGGTTTGATCTGTATGTGTTTGAGTATTGAAGTGAGCAATGTAAGAATAATGCAATGTAAGAATGTATGTATATATATATATATATATATATATATATATATATATATGGGCTGCACGGTGGCGCAGTGGGTAGCGCTGTCGCCTCACAGCAAGAAGGTTGCTGGTTCGAGCCTCAGCTGGGTCAGTTGGCATTTCTGTGTGGAGTTTGCATGTTCTCCCCGTGTTGGCGTGGGTTTCCTCTGGGTGCTCCGGTTTCCCCCACAGTCCAAAGACATGTGGTATAGGTGAATTGGGTAAGCAAAATTGTCCATAGCGTATGTGTGTGAATGAGTGTGTATGGGTGTTTCCCAGTGATGGGTTGCAGCTGGAAGAGCATCTGCTGCATAAAACGAATGCTGGATAAGTTGGTGGTTCATTCCGCTGTGGTGACCCCTGATTAATAAGGGGACAAAGCCGAAAAGAGAATGAATGAATATATATATATATATATATATATTTTTTTTTATTATTATTACATTCAGAAAGAAAAAGCTGTGAGTTCTCACGTATATTTTATGGTCCAACTAAACACTTCTAAAAAGGATGATGATATGATCTTTTAATGAGTTTATGGTCTTTTAAAACTACACTAATGGCTTAGTTCATAATTAGATAAAATGGGCTTTTCTTATATTATCAAATAATTGAAACCGACAGCGTTGACAGAGTGAAACACTTTACTGCTAACAAGTTCAATCTATTTGTTTAGTAAATGAAACTAGTGCAAACCTGGTGGATGAGGGAGAAAACAAGTTTGCATACACTTCCACAGATTCTCTATTTTAAGGAGTGTGAAGGCTTTTTTTCAGGGAAAGATTCTACAGGGGCTTTTCTGACAAACCAAACCATTACATGTAAGACTGTTAATGTGAACTGCCAACTCAGCACAAATGGCTCCCCGTTGCATTCCTTAAAACTGATTCAGAGGCAATGATGACGTCAGGAGGAACAATGAGCAAGTGACTTGCAACACTGTGTTTTAGAGAGTCAAAATATCATATGTGAGAACATGGTTTGGAGTTTTCTACATCTCTGACAGATCTGTTATTTAGCACAAAAGGTTCTGTCTATCTATCTATCTATCTATCTATCTATCTATCTATCTATCTATCTATCTATCTATCTATCTATCTATCTATCTATCTAT
>CAIGQV010017699.1:304397-314453 GCA_903798115.1 Danio jaintianensis | reverse complement strand
TATCTATCTATCTATCTATCTATCTATCTATCTATCTATCTATCTATATGTTTTTACAGATCATTTACAAAACAAAGTGCAAAAAATTGTAAAAATGGTGGTTTTCTGTTTATATCCACTAAAATAAATTAATGCTTTAATTCCTTACATTTATATAGCGCTTTTCTAGACACTCAAAGCGCTTTTACACAATGGGGGGATCTCCTCATCCACCACCAGTGTGCAGCATCCACCTGGATGACGCGACGGCAGCCATATTGCCCCAGACCGCACACCACACACCAGCGCATTGGTGGAGAGGAGACAGAGTGATGAAGCCAATTATCATATGGGGATGGTTAGGAAGCCATGATGGACAGAGGGCAGATTTGGCCAGGATGCCGGGGTTAAACCCCTACTCTTTTTCGAAGGACATCCTGGGATTTTTAACGACAGAGAGTCAGGACCTCGGTTTAACGTCTCATCCGAAAGACGGCGCTCACTGAGCTTTAAAATATTAAGTTGTAATCTATCTACAACCTGTTTACCACTCAGTCTCTGTTTCTGCTGTCATTTCTGACTGCAAACAACCATTTTTAACCATTTAACATTTTTGAACAAACAAACATTTGCCAAACTGTGTATCATTCCAACGAAATTGTGATTTCAAAAAGTAAAAATGTTTTAGAAAAAAAATACCTGTACCAGGGATTTTAAATGCACTGTGCATATATACTGTACAATGATACATAAATATATGGGCATATCTTCTGATATGTGCAAATAACAAATGAATTATAAATCTATGTTTTCTACTAAACAAAGTGTGCTCTTGCTCAGATGTTAAAGAGCGCCTATTGTGGGTTTTTGAAAATGAGCTTCCATGCAGTGTGTAACACAGCTCTAAGTGAATGAAAACATCCAGCTGAGGTTTAAATCTGAAAGTGTACAGTGTTTAAAACTACTGATTCTTTAGCAAAATAGTTGACTCAGAGTCGAATGAATGAATCGAGTTGGGTTCGGATCTTTTGTTTGAACGCATCTACGTCGATACGGTACATCACCAAATATGTATTTCCATATCCGGTAAAATGTGAATGCGCATTTGACTTCAGACACTAGAGGAGAGCTGAGAATCATGGGACTGATCATGACGTGAAGATGACGATCACTGACTGATGGAGATTCGGCTGTGGGGAATAAAGGGTTAAAGTTCATTTTCACAACCACACCACAGTATAGCCAACCTTGTGCTGTGTTTGTTCGTGTCATATTTCTGATTTTTGATACAATAACTTACGCTGCAGCGCAGGATTCGTCGGCCGTTTGCTATTAAAGGAAGGAGCAGCAGACACTATTATGTATGGGACTTTGTCAGGCTTTGACAGGGACTTTTTCAGTAACTGTTGCAGTTCATATGGACCAGTTTCTTCTTCCTCCGGATCATAACATGTAAGTGTAATTAAAATTGTTGCCTCGTTTTGTGTAGTTTGCAAAATGTGTGTTTAATTGTGTTTTAGAAGTTGTAATCGCCCGCGCGGCTTGTAATCACTTATCTATTATAGATCAGTGCTTGTACTGTATCTCTCAGGTTAAATCTGTTCACTAGAAGTTAAAGCTATTCACATATTGTGTCCAAAACCACGTTGAAAACGCGCCGCATGCTTCTTCCTTTACCAATTTAAATGCGTTTTGTGCTCCTGATCCTCTGCTGTTTGTCGTTGCTATATGGCCACCGTCAGCTGTTCCTCACAAGCATGGCGCGGTCAGTTTTCAAAATATTTCAACTTTAGCCACTGTGTGGATTATTACTGAATGTGTGTCGTTGTTATTACTTGGGGTTAGGGTTAAGAGTAGAGTAATATGCTGGTGTTTAACTGCATTGCTTTATTGCATTCCTGCATTGGGCTCTCACATACTCTCTGGCTGCTACTTCATAGCCGTGGTGGGTATTTCTCGCAGCTGAACCCAGTCGACCAATCACAACAGACTGGGTCATCGGACCAATCAGAGCAGATTAGCTTCGCACTAAGGAGGGGTTTGGGAACAAATGAATCGTTGAACGAATCATATGGGAGTCACTGGGATAATTAGGTCAAAATAAATGCATATTATAAGACAATGAAAGTGTTTATTGACCTTGCATGCATATCAGCCTGTTGTTGGAGACCCCCAAAACCAAAATATGACCATTTATAATGCAAAATAGGGGCTCTTTAAAGTGCAATCTGAGTGCAGGTCGGCAGGGAGAACAGAGGATGACAGTCAGGCCTAGTGTAATAATAATGCCCTAAATCAAGTCATTTTTAATCATTGTGCTCTTCAACCTCTTATGAATCCAGAAGCCTGAGGCCAGTAAGAGGCCTCTTACACCACAACGATATAACCAGTTTTTGCCTGTTGTTTTGAAAACATTACATGGCAATGTTTTCAAAATGATCTACACATTTATGATCTACAATGGCCAAAAACACTGTATTACTTATGCCAGACCAATATTTGGCACTGCCACCTGTTAGTAAGGACGTGATGAGGTGCAGTCAGTGGCTCATCCTTGGTATCTACGTAGAATTTGTGCAACAACAACACTACCACGTACTCTGTGTTTTGTTCACAATTGCCTTCAATCTACACCTCCTCCCTAACCACATATGCACATGCATGACATCATAATTTTCAAAGACTCTCTTTTTCAGGTGTTTATGACAAAATACTTCCATTTAACCTGTACACACAGGTGAAATGCATAAAAGTAACCAGCCCATTAGCGTCGACTCATTTTATGATCGCAGTGAGGCACTAAATCACTTTACAGAACCTTCTCATTCACTGTTCCCTGGTGGTGAAATGATCTTCCCCTATCAAGAATGCAGAAAGCTGAAAACCCAATTATTTGAGCAAAATACAAACAAAAGGGGCAGTCGTGGCCTGGTGGTTAGAGTGTTGGACTCGTGATCCGAAGGTTGCTGGTTCGATACTCGGTACCAGTGGGAATTGGGGGTGGGGGGAGTGAATGACCAGCACTCTCCACCACCCTCAATACCACGACTGAGGTGAGTCCCTTGAGCAAGGCACCGTTCCCCCCAACTGCTCCCCGGGCGCCGCAGCATGGCTGCCCACTGCTCCGGGTGTGTGTTCACGGTATGTGTGTGTTCACTAACTGTGTGTGTGCACTTGGATGGGTTAAATGCAGAGCACAAATTCCAAGTATGGGACACCATACTTGGCCACACTACACTTCACTTCACTTCACAAAACTATAACTCTCAAAATCCCAGAGCTAAAGAAATGGATCAATATAATGAACAAGACAGCCTCATATGAACGTTTTCTTTACAAAATACATAAAAGCAAAGCAGGGGTTCCTGTGTGTATCGTGGTTTAGGAAGACTTTGATGATGTCTTTTTATGTAACACAATAATTTAGACTTTTTATTATTTATTTATTTAATGTTTTAATTTCCTCCTAATTTAGTAACACTGTTCATTTTTGCCACTGTATATGTTCCTGTCATACATAGGTCTACTTATATAAGCTTGTAATATGTGTTTGTATTATTTCGTCATGTACTGGATGAAAACTCTCAATAAATCTCTCAATAAAAACTATTTAAAAAAAATTCTATGCTTTCACTTTTCTTTACCCTGAAAGTTATAACGAGCCTCTTTATGATGAATTGCTTGTTATATTACTCATTCATAGTTCGCTTTGGATAAAAGCGTCTGCTCAATTATTAAATTAATAGCTTCCCCTGTGTAAGTAATCTTTCTCAGGACTGTATTCCTAATTATACATAATACAAAACGGGTTTTTTCTCTCTCCAAGTGGCTAAAAATCATTTGTTGCTCCCAGAGTTTGCTTTCAAATTTGTATCAGTAAGATACAAGTTTAAGATACACAACTGTGTGCTTCAGAGGTCCATTACAGTTACAGGCAGCACAACTCTGTCATGTGAAGTGAGTTCAGAGAGGAAGGATGAACTGTCGGCTGTGTGGGGTGTCAATAATTACTTTCCCATCTGAAACTCTCCCTTTCTCCAATTACCAGTCGCAACAGAGCCATAGAACAGAGAAAGCACCACAGCTAATTTCAGCAGGACTTGTGCTTAGTGCCCAGAGATTTTAAGCATGCATGTGCAAATGATACAATGCAAAAATGATCTAGTCAAGAGTTACAATCTCATTTCTAGCCCATAACATCTCATTGATCTTGCTTTAAGAATGCAATACTATAAGATCAGATTGTGTAGGATTAATATGATTGTTTTAAGATTATTTATCTTTTTTTCTTAGTTAGTAAAGCTTGAAGTACAGTATTTTACCTACAAATTAAGCTGAATTACAATCAGAGACATACAGTTTTAAGTTTGTCCATTAAAAAAATGCTCAATCACACTTATACATGTTCTTTAGTAACAAAATAATTTTGCATTTTTCTCAAAAATTATTTTGCTTTTTGTTCAAGCTACTTAATTAAAATGAGTTGAAACAACACAATTCTTAAGTTTTTTGGGGGGACAACTTAAATGTTTTATGTTTCACTTAAATTTGTAGTTAACTTAATTGATTTGTGTTGGGACAACATGAAGGAATTTTGTGGAACCCAACATTTTTGTCAAGTCTTCATTCATTCATTTTCTTTTCGGCTTAGTCCCTTTATTAATCTGGGGTCGCCACAGCGGAATGAACCGCCAACTTATCCAGCATATGTTTTACGCAACAGATGCCTTTCCAGCTGCAACCCATCACTGGGAAACACCCATACACACTCGTTCACACACATACACTACGGACAATTTAGCTTACCCAATTCACCTATAGCGCATGTCTTTGGACTTGTGGGGGAAACAGGAGCACCCAGAGGAAACCCACACGAGCACGGGGAGAACATGCAAACTCCACACAGAAATGCCAACTGACCTAGCCGAGGCTCGAACCAGCGACCTTCTTGCTGTGAGACAACAGTGCTACCCACTGCGCAACCGCTCCATCCCCTGTCAAGTCTTAATTTTAATAAAAAATGTGGACAATATGCATGTACAGTATGTGTGATCCTGATTTAATTCGTACAATAATCATGTTTTAAGTTTAAATGCTTTGGCTCATTTTAAGATATATATACGTATATATATGATCACAATTCTTAATTTAAGAGGAATTCTCTAGTTTAGTAACTCTAGTTTTAAGACCTTTTCACACAAAGAACAGCAAAGTGTATGAAAAGCAATTAACCAGCTAGTTTTAAGATAATTAGACTAAATACACTGCTTGGAATAAACATTATAATACTTATTTTAAGACATTTTTCTCTTTACTAAAGCCTAGGTAAGTATTCTTATTTCAAGAAATCTTACCAAGTATAATTACCATACACAGGCAAATACTTTGACTTGTTTCCAGCCTGTATCTCCTTAAATCTTTCATTTATTTCTTGTATTTAGATGAATGAATTTTTGCTGCTTGTTTATTTAAAATGAGCTGAAACAACTATTCTGGAGATTTGTTTGGGAAACTTAATTGTTTTATGGTCAGTCCACTTAAAGTTGTTATGTTAACTTAATCGACTTGTGTTTGGACAACATGAATGAACTGTGTGAAACCCAGCATTTTTTTTACATCGATATAGCTTTTATGAGCCATAGATCAATTAATTCAATTAAAGATGACTAAAATAGGCAGAGTATGTGAAAGCATACTACCTAATATTCCCAAGTATAGCAAGTATAGCAAGTCGTAACAAAACTATCCCCAACTCACATGTGGCATTAGGCTCTTCACATTCTTGGAATCACATCCTGTTCCCTCAACTAGCAATAGACCCCTTGTTCTTATAATAACATGGCATGATATGTTTTAGAGCGCCCTGAAAGATCACCAAGAAGACACACTAATGGGAGTTGTTATTGCTTATTTTCCGATATGTTTTTGACATTTGGTCTTCTGTAATTTGACTTGAAAATGCAAAACGCCCATACTGTTTACGTTAAGTGCATAGCAGCGTATACTACTCTCATCTCCCCATTTATTCTTGTCAGCAGTAGCTTTGGGCAGAGTTTCGTAATTAAATCATGATTGGCGTCTGACGTGAATGAACCCTTTGGGATGGCAAACTCTTAGCCGCTCACCACCAACAGACAAATGATTTGCATGAGCTTGGACTGTAGAAATTCCTCTGGTGCTCGTCTGTTTGAGCGGCCCTCAGGGGACGACCCCCTGCTATATGTTGCAGCAAGAAGATCAAACTGTGCATGACATAAAATGGAGACTGCAAATGAAACCGGATTGTTGCCACTGTCGGCTGGCTGACAGAACGCTTGAGTAGATGCAGCAGATGCTTCAGGCGTTTAGTGAAGCGCCTTCGGTGAAGCACAACATAATTGAGCACCAGACATAATGTGAGGCATCCCCAAATAAATAATGCATTTATTTACCGCATTTCTTATGAAATGATTTGTGCACTTCCTCTACTTACATACCCTGTTAATTAAAATAACTCTCTAACATCACTTTTGTTGTCATGTTTGTTTGCACAAGATATGCTGTCTGCCATCTTGGAACAGTCACCTCTGGTGTTAAAACCACCAAGATTTGAAGAAAACCTTCACATCTGAGAATGTGTTGGTTTGTGATTTTATAAATGTGACCCTGGACCAAGTCTTAAAGGGGACCTATTATCCTAAATTCACTTTTATAAGTGGTTTAAACGCAGTTGTATGGCAACAGTGAGTGAATATAGCCAGCATCTAACGTTAAAAAAATTATAAATTTTGTTTTTACAATCACACTTCATAAAAACAGCGTGCAAAAACACTTTGATTGACTTTCTCCCTTTGTACATGTTATCACATAGGGAAAGCCTCGCACATTAGTGATGATCTCTTGATCATTTGCATAACCAGCCCTGAGTAAGAAGCAGCCGTCCGCCATTCGAGTTTTCACACTGTACCTGCTGAAGATAATAACAGAGACTAAGAGGCATTATAAATGTTGAGTTTTAGGATGCACAAATGAATATTCTCCGTAGACTGCCTTCTTCTGAGACACTTCTTTTGACTTTTTCAGTTTTTCACAGAGATAGTGTTTGTCCTGTTTAAAATCTGCCACTATGCTGACGCACAGGAATTTGGAGCTCCACCCTCCTATAATCTCATTTGAATTTAAAGCGACAGTCACCAAAAACGACACAATTTGGATCAAAGCCTAAAAGGGTCAGTTTCAAAAAATATTTGTGGGGTATTTTGAGCTGAAACTTCACACATAAACACTCAGGACATCAGAGACTTGTTTAACATCTTGTAAAAATGGGCATAATAGGTCCCCTTTAAGTTGCACAGGTATATTTTTGACAATAGTCAAAATACATTGTATGGTTCAAAATGATATTTCGTACATTTTCTCATGTAAATACATCAAAACTCAATTTTAAATTTGTAATATGTATTGCTAAACACTTCATTTAGACACATTAAAAAGTGATTTTCTCAATATTTACTTTATTAAACCCTCAGTTTACATTATTTTCAAATAGTCATATCTCAACCAAAAACTGCCCTATCCTAACAAAAGATTTTGACAGGTTAAGTGGGAGAGAAAGAGGGTAATGGGATCAGGTGTGAGTTGGTATTAAAACATGGGACGCCCTCAGCATAGTTGTGCAATACCCATTGACTTATGTATACATCTTAATTAAAAAAAATTGACACTTGTTTTTTGATCCAGGGTCACAATGAACTCAATTTAAATTGTTACCTAATGCCTTTGTCTTGCTGTATTATGGAAAATCATCTTACAGGAACAGGTTTACATACATATATGCATTCTTTATAAGCGTATATATATTTATGGATCCATATTCATCTTGCTCTCGAATGTGTTTATGAAGCAGCCAGCACGATCTCACCAGGAAACGTAACTAGTTTTGTCAATGTAGTGGCTAAATCGTACGAATTCATATGAGTTTAGATAGCGTTGCACTGACTGTTCCAATATGGTTGACAGCTTATGTAGAGGTGCTAGATATGGCTTTTACTGCTGTGACGGAGAGGGACAACCTGTCACTCAAACGAGATCCACCAATAGCAAACCACAACCATTCAACCATCCAAACAATTGCTGACTGACAAACCCAAGTCCTATACAACATTCGTTCTTGTTTGCTAAGCTGTTTCAGTCACAATATGGATGAAAAGACTACGCCATTTTCTGTTTCAAAAATACAGACTGACATATTCTTCTTGTAATAACTCAATTTTTTGGGGTAAAACCAACATTAATCTGCAATAAAAGCAGACTATGGATTCACAAAACATGCATGCAGACATCTAAAATATGTATGGTGATCAGTGCAAGAGCAATAAGGATTTTTAGGGGCATTATGATGGTGAAACTGAAACACAAGTGCCCCCAAAAGCCCCTCATTCTCCCTGCGGATTTACATTTAGACTTGATCGTGTTTTTAGATTACACACATTTACAACACAGTGTTTAATTCTAAACTATGATTAAACATGTTTACACAGAACTTTTATGCAGTAAAACAATTTGCCACACAATCATCAGGCACAAACATGTCAATGTGATGTAATCTAACTTAATTCAATACACGTGATTGATATAGTTGATAGGGAAAAACCTATTTAACACTCAACATTCAGCACATTCAAGTCTGGTTTGACCCAAAAGAGATACATACAAATGTCTACAAGATGCATAGAGTTTAGTAATAGAACATTTTATTTATAATGCATTTCCTTTTGAAGCGATTTTAATCAGGTGATTTTGGAGATGGGTATATATTGAGCACTTTTAGGTGTCAAAAATATTTATTGTACAAATATCTATAAAGTTTTATCAATGTCAAAAACTTATGTAAAATATATTTAGCCTTTTGGCCATATCAAACACACCTCTGGAGCTGAATTTTGTTAATAAACTTGACTATATGCCTACTGGCATATCAATGTATGATCAAATATTAATGATTTTTTTAATCTTATATTTTATATTATATTTATTTTGTTTGAGAATAATTTTTGAGAATTAACTTTTGAGAATAATTTGTATGTGTTTTTATTTTTTTGCTATAAATAAATGTATATAATTCATAAATTATAGATGAGTTATACATTCAAATAAATTAAATTGAATTAATTCCAATACTGGTACTCAGATTATATGCTCTTACACATTTCATACAATGACATGTTCAAATGAAACTGAAAAATTATATACACATTCATTTTGCATCAATTTATGAGGTTTGTGTTTATTTTGAAATTGCAATGATTAAATAATGCAATAACATGGTAACACTGAATTTGATTTTACATTCACCGATTAATAAAAAGTTGCTTATCTGCTGCAATATTTGTTTAGGATTTTTAATAAAATAATGATTCTTCAGATTCAAATGGACCTGGATTGCAAATAAAAGGTATACAGAGTTCGAAAACTTTATTAAGTTTAACTAGTGTAATTAATCTTGTCACGCTGTGAGGGTGAGTCCCAGAAGCGGGACTTTGCGGGCCAGTTGGATTGAGATCAATACTCATCTTGCCCCCAAAGTCCCGTCACTGAAATCACAATGCTTTCTTGAATGCCCATTCAAACGTTAACAACTAACATTACCTTAAACATCACAGTTATGGCTAAAGCCTTAATTTCCTCTATACTAATATATACTGTATATACTATACTCTAGTATCAGCCTCAGTGGACCTAGTTGATGACAAATACTAACTCATTAACTTATTTTCTTAATTACAGATGGGTCGTTTCATGCTAACTCAACCAGACTCAAATATTTGGAATTAATTCAGGTTAACAAAGTAAAAATACCTTTAAAATAATGGCAGTAATGTAGATTTTTTCAATACTGCATTAAAAGACTATCGTGACTATTAAAAAAATGCATATATAAGATATCTAAATATCATATTGATTATTTTTTATTGCAAACTTTCATTTGGTAGTTTACATTTTTAGGGCTTTTATGGTTCATTACAAGGGATGGTAATGGATTTCAAATAGTTAAACTGTACACATTTACACTGCATACATTATTTTAAAGAGGAATAT
>CAIGQV010017699.1:293124-303997 GCA_903798115.1 Danio jaintianensis | reverse complement strand
ATGAAATAGGATACAGTTTTGGTTATATATATATATTTAACCAAAACTGTATCCTATTTAATTTTTTTTTTAACAACTGTACCTGGGTGCAGCATATTTTTATACAACTTTACATGTCAGTCTAAGTAAGATATATCAATTTCCATTTAGATTCTAGTTCTCAATAAACTTTTCTTTTATAATCTCAGTGTTGTTTTAAGTAAGACCATTTGGTTAATTCTCAGGGATATTTGTTACTCAATCCGGCTCTTAGTCCAGATTTAATTTTACCCTATTTCAATGACGAAAACTAAATATAGGTCACTTTGCACAATCTTCAATCGATGTAGTAAAAGAGGAATAAAAGATATCTAGTCTCCCTCTATCAAAGCCGTAGCCTATATTGCGGAAAGCGTTACGCAAATAAACTTGAACGTGACAAATACATGTATTTCCATTTTTAAAAAATGTATGTCTCTAAAATATTTGACCACTAATCAAAGCTACAGTGACCTTCTCCAGTAACGGCTCCAAGTGAAGAAGAAACACAAATAACCAATAATTACACTGGCTACAAAATCAATCGAACTTCACCTGTTTTCAAGCATATGCTTTGATGGAGGCTTTTAGCTCCATCAAGATCTTTGTCTTAAGAGAGACAACCGGGCGTCAATTGAGTCCCAGACAGTGTGTTCGACTCCCCAGAGAGTTCAGGTACACTCTCAGACACAATCTGTCTGCCTCTGTCTGCGAGCAATATCCGCCAAAAGCAGCAATATGCGCCTAAAACATCAGGCTGTTGCTTTAAAAGACACATCACATTGGCGATCTCTATCCGCTCTTCTTCTTTTCGATCCGAACGCCAATTCTCATTGTAACGGCTGAGCAGAATGCCTATTATGACATCATCAATGGAATTAATATGTATTCTACCCGCTGCCCCAATTTCGATCACACCTGCCGCTGAAAACGCGCGCACATCCATGTAACATATCTGGAAACTTACCCCGCAACGAAAAAAGCGCAGCGCGATGGAAAGAGACATCTGGCCGGCTTGAATCAGATGTTGTCTTCTTTAAGTGCAACGCCGTACGTGCTCCTGCTGGCGAGATGAGCAGGCGTCTCGAGGAGCCAGACTGACTCTGTGCATGTTAAGATCTCTCTCTGCTCGTGCATTGCTTCATGGTCACGCTACTAGGTAAAGCAGGGGCCGCGCATGGGGAAGATGCCATTTTCAGCAGCGCACGCCAATTGTGCGCGAGTCCCGAGACGACATTCACCAGTTAGTCTATTAATGATCGTCATATGGGTGTCAGTATGTAAATCGCTCACGAGCTGGACTGACTCGCTGCCTTTTTTTTCTTTTGCTTTAAAAGGGAGCGACGTTTAAACGCGTGGAACATAAAACATATGGAGCTGGCAGTTTCTGTTTTCCTAGAAGTCATTTCCAAATATAGAAACTAGGAAGGGACGTTCTTAGAAACCCCAGAGTGGTTATATGACCGAGTTTACTTTGCAGCGTGTTTTTTTCTCTCTCCTGTTATAGATTTTTGTCATAGTTTTCATTCACTTACTTCTGTAACGTCGTGTTAGTGATATATGAAGACACTAATTGTGTCTATGATACAATTAAGCATATACTATATAGTTATGTATGTGTCTTGCTTACACGAATATGTCTAAAGCTAGACAAACGAGCGTTTTTAAATATAGGAAAATACGTGATTTATTAATCTGCAATCCAACCTGTAGGATTATAGCACAGATTTGTTGCTCTGTGTCGCCCTCTGTTGCTGAGATTGTGATAGTGCCTTTTTTTGGGACAGATTGAAAGTCAGTGACGTCACACAGCAGGCAACCACACTTCCGGGTTTCTCAAACAAGATGCGAGGTTGATTATGTACAGTATGTCGATTAATGTATAGCCCAGTCTTGATTGTTACAATACTTGTTAGTTATTACCAATGTTTAGATTTTGTTTTATTCAGCATATGCTTATTCAGCATCATAACATCACAATCAAATCATATAAGCGTTTATTTGTTTTATTTATTTAACGTAACAGAACTACAA
The DNA here is from genome assembly GCA_903798115.1 of Danio jaintianensis. Taxonomy (NCBI): domain Eukaryota; kingdom Metazoa; phylum Chordata; class Actinopteri; order Cypriniformes; family Danionidae; genus Danio; species Danio jaintianensis. The sequence continues at coordinate 301,945 of CAIGQV010017699.1, read as the reverse complement.
GTGGTTTTCAATGAAATTTGCAGACTATTTTACATATTATTTGACATTAACTGTTTAGTTCATTTTACCATTGGCAAAAGTAGGCTACACACTTTGTTTGTGTGCGTGTGTTTACACCATAGGAACTAGGAATCTTCTAGTTATATAGGAACTCCTTGGGGAACTGAATTATCCCATTTAATACCAAGGCATAACCCTGCATAAGGTGTAACCCTGCATACAAAACACCTGCCCCATACCTTACAGTTTTACAAGACATATACAGAAAAGCAGATGTTAGCATCTTTTAGGCTCTGTCATCAATTGTCCTTCTCATTGTGTTTTTGCTCAGCTTCGATGATGTCGACCAGGTTGAAGGGCATTTAATCTCTTTGTCCTCCTTTCTGTATTCCTCCATTATGGCCAAACAAACAACAAAAACACTGCTCTGATCACAGTGTCCAACATGTCCTCGGCTGGGTCAGTTGGCATTTCTGTGTGGAGTTTGCATGTTCCTCCGGGTGCTCTGGTTTCCCCCACAAGTCCAAAGACATGCGGTATAGGTGAATTGGGTAAACTAAAATTGTCCGTAGTGTATGAGTGTGAATGGGTGTGTATGGATGTTTCCCAGAGATGGGTTGTGGCTGGAAGGGCATCCGCTGCGTAAAACATATGCTGGATAAGTTGGCGGTTCATCCCGCTGTGGCAACCCCAGATTAATAAAGGGACTAAGCCGAAAAGAAAATGAATGAATGAATAATTCATGCCCACAGATTAACTAAATGAGTAAGCAAATTGGCAGGCTACATTATGACTAAATGATTTGCTAAAATGAGAGAGCAAAAATTGTAATTTGTGGCCATGATTTATTTCCACATCCTTTGCGTGTAATTTTGGTGTCAAAATGGGTTGTGTTGTGTTTTTTGCTTGTAGCTTTAGCATAATAGCTGAGGACATTCGAACTGCATTGTCATCATTTGTAGAGGTATTGTAATCACATTACTGCATTATTGTCGACCAATGATAAAAACATGATGTAGGCTATGGATCCATGGAATTTATTGTAGTTTATGTAGTAACTTCAACTTAACTCCTGCTTGTTCATAGGACATACCATTATTCTGATTGCTCTTCACAAGTCGTGAGGTAAACCAGAACAGGGATCATCAGGACTTTGATCTCCATCTTTTGCTTGCTACGTCCACACATTTTATGTTTTATTGAAATGTTGTGGATTAAAAGGCACGGACGGGGTTCGAACCCGCGATCTTCGGTTTACGAGACCGACGCCTTACCACTTGGCCACCGCGCCTGCGCTCTAAGGTGCTTGTTTCCCTGATTACATTCCTCACACAAACAAGATCCCCGTAAAGAGCCTGACAATTCATAAATCATCGAATGATTCCCGCATCAAAAACCGCATTTAGGGTTTTCCGGTAATTATTAATTAAAGCACTCAACTAGCTATGGTTGTTTAGATTTTTATGAGAACAATAGGTCGATGATTTTAGTATATAAGACTGATGCGGGATATAAAACATCTGTTGTCCTCGGCTGGAATGCCATCCACGTGATGTTTTCCCTTTTACGTTTCTGGCTATTTAGTGTACGTTTTGGACTATTTTGATACTCGTCGTATTAAGTGTGTCGTATAAAAACATAAAACTTGTCATTTTCGACCTCTTTAGCCCAGAAGATTCCGGGTTCTTTTCAATGATTCGTTCGAACCAATTCGCTATGTGTTGAATCGTTAGAGTCGATAGTGATGACTCCATTAGGATCAGATGTACACCAAATATCTCATGTGTGACGTAATGTAATTGTAAACAACGATTATACAAACAACTAAAGAGTATTTCATATTTATTACTTGGAACCATAGAATTGTAGAATGTGTCAGTTTGTTCTGAATCCGCTCATTGCGGTGAATTATCCGAGTGAATCGATTCGCTAAAATGATTCGGACTCTCAAAGGCTGATGCTCATCTCGATTGCTCATTCTCGTTGCGTTTGAATCGCAGCATCCGCCAGGGGAGGCTGTTGAATCACGTCTTTACTTTAATCAAGCGTGGTAGAGAGTTTGTGGTGCTGTCATGATATAAAACTGAGACTATAGTCTAGACCCGATGGCAATGAAAAAACCTGGGTCAAAAATCTGTATGGATGGTTACATTGTATCAGGGTAAACAGGCTACAATGTGTTCAAAATAAAGAGTTTTGTGAGATCACCTTAATCAGTATAGGCAAAAATAAACATTTTCACTGGCTGTCTCTTTATAATACAGTCTACATACAGATCAAAATGCCACACCTGTATGTAAATCTTTACTTATAGATGTATATTTTAAAAAGTAAAGTAATATATATGAGCAGTATCGCCAAACAATGATAGCACATTAGCATATCGCAGTGTTGATAAATATAGCCATATTGCAATCCTACGAGTGTGATATTACATTAATACAACAGTTTGGTGGCTTAAGTGTGTCAACAACAACAAATAAGCATCCATGAAGTGTCTCAGTAACATTTTTGTGTGAGGAACTACTTTCTTTTGCTTATCCACGGATTTGCTTCTAAAGTCAGCTGTATTTGACATGTTGCTCATTTAAAATGGTCACATCATAAATAGTATTTAAATTATTTCTGAAAGGCATAAAACAATATCAATCTGTTTACTCTGCCACATGTGGGAACTCACATAAAATTGAACCCAATAAAAGCCTAACAAAACTATCATCGAATTACTAGTGTAAATACAGTAATAAAATATACACAAGAAAGAGATCAACTGTGATTTACCTTAATTTCTGTATTGGTTTAGCAGTTGTTTAATGTCTGCTGAGAAGATAAATGAAAGGAATTCTTGTTTGCCCTGTTTCAATCTTAAAAAGTGATAACACTACAATGGGCCAAACTGCAAACCCAAGCTTGTGCAAAAAAGGTTTGTATGTCACTATGTTCCAGAGCTCAACTCTGACCTGTGAATTTGTGTCTCTGTACAGACATTTTACAATATGGTGGAATCGCTTGTTTTAGGAGGATCGCATCATCTTGTTTTATCTAGTCCTTTTTCACAGCACTGTCCGAACAAATTTCACATGCATGTCTAGTGTGACTATGGCTTTATAGCCTTGATGGCTGATTATTATATGGTCTCTGCCACCATCTGATGGTGGAACAATGTAAATTGATCTGTCAATTACTATAAGCACCGATTTGCAATAATTAGGCTACTTTTTTATTAAATACTACTGTAAATGACATCAAATGTCATTTATTGAACAATAACATTGAACAAATATAAAGATGCTGGGAAAATCAGTCAAAAGATCAATGGCCAAGTTTTCACACAGAATTAAACTTAAAATTGTAATATTTCTGCTCTAAAGCAAATAACAGATGACTGTGGCCAAATGTTGCCATTAAAAAAAATATATATATATCTTTCACATTTAACCAGTATAGAGACATGCAGACTCCAGAAAAAGTGTCCGTCAGAAGCTTGCTCTTGGCGGGGAATGAGAGGCTGGATGACCGCTGACGTGCTGGATGTCCCGTCTCTAAAATCATCAAATTTTAAATAGGCACTCTCCTTATAAATAAACAGCATATTTGAAATTTAAACAACTGCATTCTTCCCTTAAAAACTTGCATGCGCAATCATTATTTCCACAAGTCCATTTAATTTTCAATTTCTATATGATCTATGAGTATATCTCAGCAATAAATTCTGAACATCATCAAATATATCATGCTATGTGTCCTCCCACCGTTTCTATCTCAATGAAGCTCATACATTTTTTTTAGAAATAGAAAAAGAAATATATACAAATTTGTCATCCCTAAATACAACTGCATTAATTTAATATTAATCCATTTCACTAAATTGTATCAGCATTTATTAACTAAGAGAAGAACAACACTAGATCTTTGCTTGGTTTTGTTGGATTGGTCAGTGCGGGTAAACTGTAGTTTATTCTTACTCATCGTATACTTGTCTGAATCCATAAATAAACACTCATGGCTTGTATTTATGTTGCAGCTTCCTATATGGGGTTGTCTTCAGTGCTTATGGCATAGATCCTGTGACAGAAGACTGGAGTAATTATCCTTAAAACATTTTAAATATACATTTTAAAATATATTTAAATATACAAACTTGTAATTATAAAATATTTCACACACACACACACACACACACACACACACACACACACACACACACACACACACACACACACACACACACACACACACACACACGTTACATTTGAATATGATATATATCTATATCTCAGGACTGAATTCCATATTCTTATCCATAAAAAAACATATTTTTGAGCAATGCATCACCTAGATTATGCACCTTCCACCATTTCTGTCATTTGCATTTGTAGCCCATCTCAATGAAGCTCATAAATTTGTATTAGAAATATAATTTTGCCATCCCTAAGTACATCCACATTTGTTTATTATTCATCTATTCGACTGACCAGATCGTATCAGCATTTATAACCCAACAGAAGAATCACGCTGGATTTTTTGGTTTGGTTTGGATGTTGGTAAACCCTCTTCTCGCTGAACTCGTATACTTTTGCTTCCTCTGTGTCTGAATCCATAAATAAACCCTCATGGCTTGTATTTATGTTGCAGCTTCCTATATGTGGTTGCCTGCACTGCGGATCTCACACCTCTTCATGCAAGTGTAAGGTAAAAAAAAAAAGGTTTTGAGTAGCACAGATGGTTTGGTCAGATGCACTCCTTATATCTCTGTGTCCTTTAATCTTCTCTTGTTTTGTGTGCGCTCTTTCATGGCAGGCCCGGGCTCCAATCTTACAGCCTGAGGGGAGGAATAAACAAGAGTCTCTGGGAGGCTCGGAGTCGCCGGGAGGGGGAGAGCAGCACAAAGATGGGGGTGGGAAGGCAAGAAGAGCTCATTTTTGTTGCTGAAACCTGAGCACGCCAAGCTCTTGACTGAGATTTCAGAGCGAATACAGGAGAGAAACTGTACAGGCAAGGGGTGCATTTTGAATAACGCTCTGTAAGTTATATATTTTCAAAGCGCTGTGTGATATCTGCCCATATGGATGGTGTTTGTGCTGCTTTTGATGTATATTAGTGTAGACCAAGATGAAAAGGGGGGCTGCACACAGGTTTCACACAGGTCATCATTTCATATGCGTGAGATATTAAAGCCTTTTACACAAATGTCAAGAAAGGCATTGATCTGACACAAGTGATGTGCAATAGATAGATAGATAGATAGATAACATGCAGTTATTAAATAGTTGCTAATAAAAAGAAACATATAATATCTGCTTATAAATCTTAGTAAAAAAAATATGAAAAAGAAACAATGGTAGTAAGTAGCTAATATATCAAAGACACATTTTTCATGATGCAGGGTTAATATAGTTACTAAAACGTATATTATTAATTATTATATCCCAATTACTTCAAAAAGCATAAATAAAATTAAACATACAAGAAAAACATACATAAAAATGCATATAACCCAAGAGGAGGTCGCCCCTTTTTGATGTCTCTGCTATAGTTACTAGACACGCCCCTTACTGTGGAATGGCTGCAAGTGTGTTTTGGGACTGCTACACTACAGTGAAAAGTGTTTTGCGAATATCACCTTTCAACTGTTCTCATTATCATTTGAGTTCATTCACTTGATGTTCTTAAATCTGTAAAATGGAAATAAAAATGAGTAACTATATTAGGCAACCCAGGCTCATTCTGAAAACGTACCGCTATATACATTTCTGGAGAGCGCCAAATACGTCCCAGGAGGTACATTTTTTTTTGCAGTTTTTGTTTTCGCAAATCCACCATGGCTGCTGTGTTTTTTTTTTTCAGATCTCAAATTTCTCTCACGAGTGCCATGATTTTTACCACGTTTGCAGATTTTCCCACATTCTTACCCTGTTATTTACTTGTTTATTTTAAAATTCTGTTTTTGTCTTACCCTTTCTTTCCATTCTTCACCGGATTCAAACCCCGTCATCATGGTCAACTCCTCTCTGCATCTGAAGTCCACCAACGTACATGGGGAGCTACCGAACAAACTAGTAATAGCGGGAAAGCCGTCCATACGGAGATAAGTGGTCAGCTGGTAAGCGCGAAAAGGAACGGCGTCATACCGCCCCATAGTGTTTGTTTTAAAGACCAAATGCAGTCATACTTTCTTCTGGCTACATAATTCGCAATCTCCAGAAATGTATATAGGACTACGTTTTCAGAATGAGTCTATGTTGATATTAGGCTTATAAAAAACATAAAAACAAACAGAAAAGTACTAGAACTTTATAGTCCAAGTGAACACAGGAAGTTGATGCAGACTTTTATTCCAGTATCACAATGTATTTCCAACTTAAACAGAATATTGAGTAGAGGGCGGGGTTTTATTTTTGTGCTCCTCCTCTCATCTTTCACTCACAGCAAACTAACGGTTGGAAGGGTGTGGCTAGGCCTGGCCGATTAATTGAATGTGATATTCATGCACATTTTGGCAGTAAAACTGGCTCTGTAATCAGCTGTAAATCTCCAGCAGCTGCTTTTAAGATGGAGCAGTGTTTACTGCACAGAGATATAATTTACTGACAAGCTACACAAAAGATTGCGGAAGATTTAATCGACTAAATCCTGAAATCAATAAGAATTGTTTTGCCAGCTGTTTGACAGCGTTGCTCCTCTATGATCTATGACTCTGTGTTTTTGCAGATCTGAAAGCAAAATACCACATTTAATAAATGTTTTTACTCCTAACTAACCCCATATTGTCAGGCGTCCGTTCTGTGTTGTTCCTGTGTCTCCATGTTCCAGTGTTTCCATCTTCCAGTGAGTGTGTTGTAAATAAATCTACGTGTTTTTGAGAATTCCTGTTATCCTGTGCCTTTGTGAGTGAGCGCACCGTGACACATATATTCAGTCGAGTGTTTGAAGTAAATCATTCTGTGAGATGATTCTGTATATTGTGTGTTTAGTCATGTTAAATTGGTAAAGCAGTTAAATCCTCTGCTCTGTTTGGCTGTTTCTCAATATGCGCTCTTCAGCAATCTTGCATCCTTGTGTTCCTGTGTAACATCATCATCAACCACCAAAGTTCAATTCCAAAACTCAAGACCGCAAAAACGGAGGAAGCGTGAAAGTACCCGGATGTGTTCTTGATATCGAGGACGCACTGATGCAGACTTGAGTGCAAAACTCGCTCGAGAGGTCCCAGAAGTCATTGTGGCTGAATAAAGGAGGCGCAAGCATTTTATACAGATTTATCATTAAAGTTGAGAGATATATCTTATTTATTTCAGGAGTTTCCCTAAATGAGATGGTGAAAGTAAACATTATCATGAAAATCTCAACAGAGGCATAAACACATTAATGGTGTTTACTTGCTGAAATTCATACTAAAATGTTTTATTTGTATTGTGCAAAGTATATTTGTAAGGTTTTTGTGCATGTTATATATATATATTGAAAAACAAGAAATCGTTGTATGAATGCTGTAATGTTTAAATAATTTTCTGTTAAAAACACGTGAAGTATTGTGACCATCTAGAAGAACAAAGGATCTCATTTCTCACAGGATTCTCTTGCGGTCTCCTGAGTTTGTTCTTCTGAGGGAACGGAAAAGTAAGACTTGGAATTGAGAAAAAGTCTTTGATTTCTTGAAAATGTCTCTTCTTTGTGGCCTATTTGCAGTTTCTGTGCAAGAGTGCCCTCTGCCCTTCGGAGCAGATTTATTACTGATTACAGAGCTGTTTTTTGCTGGAAAGATGTGCATGTGAATCACAGTTTTTGCTGGATCATGATCTCAATTTCATTTCAAATAATCATGCAGCCCGACTGACTATATTTTGCCCTAGCGTCATCAAAGGACTGTCATTTCATAACACATGCAAAAGTTATATTTTGGATTAAAGATTACCAAAACAACAGTTTTTTGTTTTGTGGATTAACTTGCAAAGTTTAATTGTTCACCTTAACGGAATAGTTCACCCAAAACTCCTAAAATATGTACTCATTATTTCCTCACCCTCAAGTGGTTCCAGATCTTTACAAGTTTCTTGATTCTGTTGAACGAAGATATTTTGAAGAAAGCTAAAAACCTGTATCCATTTACTTCCAGAGTATGAAAAACAAATACTTTGGAAGTCAATGGTTACAGGTTTCCAGCTTTCTTCCGTATGTATTTGTATATGTGGGCTAGTCAAATAAACATTGAAATGTATAATTTAATGCAGAGTTTGAGTAAAAATATATTAATTCCAAAAAAATACTAAGCAACAATACTAAGAACAAAAGGTACAATGATATCTCAGACATGTTAAACTAACATTACTTTAATGTATTTTTATCAGTCAAACATTCTTACAATAAGCACATAATTAATCCATTATTTTCAAAAATAAAAGTAGAATTATTTTTTGGCTCTGATTGTGTAGCTACATTATAGATTAATTTGTACATCATTTACTGATTTTTTGAAGGAAGAATTTCCTTTCTGAAAAAGAAAATCTACTTCATGTCTTATTGCTAAGCTTAGAATAAAATATTCACAATACTGAATGGACATATGTAAATTTGTAAGTTATTTTGTGATACATTTTTCTGAATTTGGAAAATAATTGAAGTTATGTAATACAAAAGTAATCTTTAAGTAATCCTAGAGCATTTATAATAGATTACCTATGATAACAGATTGATTACCATGATAATGACTAGTTTCTAGTATAAGACTAGTCATTTATAGAATAAAACAATAATACAACACAGCAAAGTGTTAAACAGAAACGCACACACACACACACACACACACACACACACACACACA
>CAIGQV010017699.1:280053-292373 GCA_903798115.1 Danio jaintianensis | reverse complement strand
CTGTGTGGAGTTTGCATGTTTTCCCCCGTGTTCGCGTGGGTTTCCTCCGGGTGCTCCGGTTTCCCCCACAAGTCCAAAGATATGCGGTACAGGTGAATTAGGTAGGCTAAATTGTCCATAGTGTATGTGTGTGAATCAGTGTGTGTGGATGTTTCCCAGTGATGGGTTGCAGCTGGTAGGGCATCCGCTGCATAAAACATATGCTGGATAAGTTAGCGGTTCATTCCGCTGTGGCGACCCCAGATGAATAAAGGGACTAAGCCGAAAAGAAAATGAATGAATGATGATTTATCAAAGTCACATATATTTGCTCAAAAATGACAGCATACAAACATATTAGTAAAAAAATCTTTCTTTGTCATTCATGAGTTGGAATCTGACTGTACTCATCAAGTATCAAAGCCATCACACCACATGTCTTCATGCCAGAAGTGAGTTTTGCGTTATTGGGGGATGGGGTAAAATCTTTGAGGTGCAGGTACTGTATTGTTATGCAGAATTGATTCAGTCTTCTCAACACCTTTGCTCTCTATTGATCTTCAAATCAATGCAGCACTGCAATCGCATCACCGTCCCCGAGTCTCGATATCCCTTAATGCGGCGTTTTTATTCATGCGATGGTGGACTAAAAAAAAGTCGGTCTTTGTGAGAACAGGGAATTCTGAGAATGTCTTCCAGCTGTGAATTATGTTAGGTGAAGCGGTTCACCGTTTGAGGTGAGAAAAACCTTTCTCGGTAGCTCTTGCGAGACAGTTCTGATAGATGATCCTGAGGATAAAATGACAGACTGTCTGCCTTACAAAGGAAAATAGATTTCAGCATGTGACGCGCGCTCCTTCAGGAGGATAACAGAGATATGAAACCAACCGTTCTGTTGATTTATCTTTGCCTGTTGTCATTTTTTTTATTGGAAATTGGTGTGTTTTTTAAATGCTTGAGCAGTTTAGGCTTTAAAATACTGTGCCAGTGGGTATGCTAATGTGTCAGCTCTGTTTTAAATCGGGGAAAAAATGAACCCTTGTTTTACAGTGCAGCAAGAAACAGGATCCTCTTTTGACACACCTTCAAAGCCTCGGGATATTTGACTGTTTGCATCCTTTTGACTCACACTTTTTAAGCACCTCCTCCTGACATTTACAGTCAGTTCCACTCCTTGAAATTGATACCTTAGTATTATTTGACACTTTTGTGTTTGTGTGTGTTCTTATCTGTCATCTAGAGCTAAAATGTGCGCTGTCAACAATTATATGAATTGTCGGATGGTCTTAATTTGCACACTCAAAAATATTTCTTTTTGCTGTTTGTTTAAACTACTTAAACTTAATTGTGTTTTGTTCAATATACTTAAATTAGTTAAGTTAACTTAATGGATTTGTGTTGTTGAGACAACATGAATGAATGTGGAACCCTGCAGTTTTTACAGTGCAATGTCAAAGAGTTTGCTCAAGTGAAAACAGAAAAATCCTGTCAGCATTTACGCACCGTTCACTTATCACAAAACCTGTTTGAGTTTCTTTCTTCTGTTGAACACTGAAGAAGATACTTTGAAAAATGCTGAAAACCTGTAACCATTTCCAGCTTTCTTCACAATATCTTCTTTTAGGCTCAGCCAAAGAAAAAAAACTTGTTTGGAAACAATTGAGGGCAAGTAAATAGTGAGCAAAATAACATTTTTTTAAGGGGTGAACTATCACTTTAATTACTCGTATGACAATCATCTTGTGCCAGCAGGAAGATGGTTGCATCTCTTGTATTATTCAGAAGACATTTCTCCTCTGAATAATACATCAGTCTGCTCTGTAATGACCTATACATCTGACCTTAGCAACAATATGGCTTGGTATTGTCTGTGTATGAGCCAAACAGAAGTATTGTGAATCTCCTCTGGTGCTTTTGTTTTTTTATGCTGTGTAGATGGTGTGCAGTGATTTAATGATGTGTTGTTCTTGTTTATTATGTGCCCTTTGTTTTGTGCTAAAGGGTAAAGGAGAACTGACTGTCTGTGCATTGGAAATATCCCAGTGCATCAACTGATTTAGCTTTGATGCGAATTTCCTCTTTTTTACTTTGTCTAATATTCATTTGCAGCTTGTTATTCATTTGTTGTGACTTTATCTGGTTAATAATTTTTAGGGAGAAGTATTGTAAAATAACAAATACATTCCAGCAACTTTTTTGCAGATTTTGCAGATGTTATTATATGAGTAAAATAACTATGCTAGAGATTTTTGAGGACTTGATCCTGAAAATCCTCTTGGTTTTGATACTTCATCAAATTCAACATTTTAAAAAAAGTTGTATTAATATAATATTGTAGCATTTGTGTTTGTCAGTATAATGTCATTTAAATATGGTCAGAAGGATTTTAGATTTTTTAACATGATTTAAAATCTCTTATACACACCATGCCTGCATTTATCTGATCAGAATACACAAACTGTACATTTTAGTAAACAGTTCCTTCAACTTGATAATGCAGCGCTTTACTCAAATAGCTAAAACATTTGCAAAGAAAATATATGGAAAATGTATTCATATTAACGAAGTGCATTGATCCGCACACACACGCACGCACACACTTTATTTATTTATTTTCTAAAAGCACATAGAATTGTAGAAAAGATGCATGGAAACTAATGTGTAACTCTGGAAATAGACCCTTTTTACAGTTAACCCTAATAATATATTTTGTCATTACAATGATTTTGTCTAAATTTATGGTCACACCTTACAATAAGGGTTCATTAGTTAATGTATTTACTAACATGAACTAATAATGAATAATACTTGTACAGCATTTATTATTCATAGTTCAACATTTACTAATGCATTATTAACATCCAAATTCATGCTTGCCAACGTTAGTTAATGCACTGTGAGTTAACATGAACTAACAACGAACAACTGTATTTTCATTAACTAACATTAGCTAACATGAACAAATACTGTAATAAATGCATTGTCCAATGTTTGTTCATGTTAGTAAATGCATTAACCAACATTAACTAATACAACCTTATTGTAAAGTGTTACCAAATTATTAGTATATTATGAGGTTGACGTCCATTACAGAGAACTATCAAAATGGACAATAATACAATTACAAAACCTGTCTGCATACTGTAAATGTTAAAACTTAACTTTGAGGGTACAGTTAACCAGCAATATTGTGAAATTTCAATGCCATTTAAAATGACTGCTTTATATGTCAACATATTAAAAAAGGCTATTCTAAATCTAAGTACATTTTTAAGAAATATTTGTTTTCATTATCAGTGTAATGCTATTTAATTTTATCATTCTTCAATCAATAGGAAGCTTATTAAAATAAAAAAATAGAAATCTTTTATAACTTTAGAAATGCCTTCACTGTCTCTATTAACTTAACAATCTGCTCTGAATAAAAGTGTTTAAAAATCTTATTCCAAACTTTTGAACAGCATTGCATTTTAGAGTAAAACTGTAAACTACCAATATTGTAAAATATCATTGCAATTTAACATGATATATTTTATGTCTGTGCATCTTAAAATGTACTGTAATACAAACATGTCTTATTATTATAAATTTGTAAAATGTATGGATTCTCTGCTTAAAAGAAAGTTTGGCATAATAATCATTTGTAACACTAACTCACTTTTAATTAATTTAATTCACCTGTGCTGTATAAAACATATTCATTTCCATTTTTTTTAAATCTCAAAAAAAAAAAATTGAGTGATAGTGTATTTAAAAATACTCATAATAGCATAATTATAATATTTAAATATTGCATATTTCAATAACATAAGTCTTTAAAAACCCATAAACCCTCAAAAGCTATGTTTACCCTCTTCATGTTCCTTCTGAAAGAAATGTCTCTTTAAATATGTAAACTCTACAGCTTCAGTTTTCAAATGCTCAGTTTCTACCGTAGTTTGTACTGCTAAACAATGATAAGGACTCACTCTTAAGAGTATATAATGTATCTCTCTCTCCCTGAGTCCAGAAACCCCCACCTGAGTCGCTACCCCCCCACCCCAACAACCCAAGTGCAGGGTGCTGAGGGGCCACTGAGACTAATGGCCAGCTGCTATTTTGCAGTGACTTTCTTTTCTCACTAGTCACATGGCTGTTCTTGAACCTGCGGCGTGCGGAATCGAAACTGTCTTTTCAATAAGAGTCCACCACTAGCCCACGCAAGCCCAAAGACAGCACGATGTGAAGTCCTGCAAACAAGACAAAGTGTGTGTGGTAAATTTGTTTGAGAGTGGTGGCGCCAATGCAAATGCAAGTGGCAGGCAATACCAAGGATCCTCACCAGAATGGAAAATCGGTCATTGTGGGAAGGGTTTGCTGGGTCTGACCCTGGCTGCTACTAGACAAGCAAGTGTGAAATCCGTATGAAAGGTAAGCAGCTGATAACATTACCCAACAAAGGCAATATCATCTTCTTGGTTCTCGACGTTTTCCTTTCCAGCATTCTCATCTGCCTACGCCGATTTTCTCCATCTCGTCTCGCTTCGTATACATATATATTTCACCGTGGTCCGTCTGTTGTTGTTTGCTTGTGATGAATGAAATGCTCCCAAACATCAAACAGCAGTGGCGTTGAGCGCTGCAAACTGGCTGTTTGAAAAGGACCGCTACTCTGTGGTCTTTGTGCTTTCCTTTTTATCCCGCTCAGAATGGGCAGCATATCAAACAGTTTTGTTTTCCTTTCAGAGCTTATTGCGTTTCGCTGTAATCGTCACACTTTTTTGGGAGATAATATCCAGTTGCATTTCTGATGTTTACTTTGCAATTAGGAGCACATCACTCATGCCTGTGGGGTCTGTTGCCATAGTTACAATAGGGTTCCGAGGTCTATCATCTGGTCCTTGCGTCCACCAATCAGGTTGCAGAGCTGAAGCTGCAACATAAAGTAAAGATGCACATCTTTCAGCAACACAGTTGTAAGAAACAGAAAGAGATTCATGAGTAAAAGAAAGTACTCCGGGGTGGCAAGTAGGCGACTGCGCCCAGTCATGGCGGACCGCAGAAATCACAGCGGAGGAGACACCCAGCAGGAGAGGCAGGTGAGAGCATCAACCATTTTGAGACTTAACTCACATTATTGTTCTTGGAGTCTTCTCCGTGAAATGTGCTGGTCAACGAGATTAGCATTAGCAGTACAATTAAACGCTGGAAGCCCGAAGAATGGACTGTGAACATTGGGCAAATGAAAGCGAGAAAAAACACCGCAGCCGTAGTTTTCAATATGATTCTTGAAGCCTCTTCACATCCATTTTTTTTCCCAAAGCGCGATCAAAGAACTCCAGCTGGGCTGTTGTTTGCTTTTGGTATCTATTTTTCCGTTAATTTGCGAATGGGAGGAATCGTCGCGTAAACTTAATTCGATTGCTCCTAGTATGCATATGTCCATGTCTTTGTGTTTTCATGTGTGTGTGTGTCTCTCTGTGTATGAAATTGGCCTAGATTAATCATAGCACTCCAAATCTCATTACTTGGAACATCTGAGGGAACGCTGTCTTTAAAGGGCTCTTTGGAGGGGGCTTTCAAATCGGGCCTTCATCAGATCAAAGGCCTCAGATCTGGGATGAATATTTGTCCTCGGCGGATATGTTTCGAGATAATCAAGCATGGTCAGAGGATCCACCATTGGGTGAAGCACAGCAACGAGGGCTCCATGTCCTCGCCGATACCCCGACCGAGCCGTCTGTGAGCCTGTCGATATTTAGCGAATGATGTCAAAATAACACACCAAAGGGGGGCTGGGTGGAAAGCAAGAGGATAAAGAAAGATGGAGGGGAGGACCATTGCCAACTAAAGCCAGTTGTGCTTAAAGATGGCGGCCAGGGATGCCGCAGACTGCGTAGCACGAGACCAGATCCGTTGAGGCAATCGGGATAGTCTACGTTGAAGTTCTCGCTCACACTTGAGGTAACTGTGAAGGCGGCATGTGCATCGATTGTGTACCGTTGATAATGGCGGCGGTTTGCGGAGCATTATTTGCCGCTCTTTCCTACTGTCTTTATTGTTTACGTCTCTCCCGGCCCTCTTGCTTTCAAAGCTTCAATTGTTGCGACCGCTTGCTGTGCAATTTAAGCTTGTAGCATCGGCTCTGTCTGCACATTTGTTAGCGATCGTAATCTTTCGCCTATTTTTAGCGGTCATTAGCGGCGCATTGTTTGCCGACGAATTGTAGTGAGCCGCTTGTTTTCCTATGGAAACATTAATCAGTAGTTAGACAAACCTCAAGCAACAACCTGTTTAATCCTGTGTGGCTAATCCACTCTTGGCCTTGTTAGTCACGATTTATTCAGCTATGACAAAAGATATCAGCAGGACTCCAGAGTGAATTCTGACAGTCTTTAGATAGCACCTTTCTCCCAAAACTCGCCAGCGCTAAAAAGAGCAGCTTATCAATACACCAAAGACATTTTCCCTTTCTGATGTCCCAATCATTCAAATATAAATCAGCTTTTTTCCAAACGGACCCTCGTCGCCTTTGTTTCGCAGTGCTCCTATAGCCAAACCATTTCAGTCATGTGCTTCTTTGTCTATTGTCAGTTGTATCTCGAAAATCTCAGTTTTTCTCCGCCTCATAATTCAAAGCCTTATTATGCCACTTTTTTTTTTTTACAGAAGCGCTTAAAGCAGCCTTGAAGTAACTTATTTGAAGGAATAATTATCTTTTGTAGAAATGAGAAGAGCAGCACTCAGCTTTAACATCTAAATGGGCTATTGTCAACTGATCAGGCTCCTCAAAAGATAAGCCTATTTCAAGCACAGCCTACGAGGAGGGGTAAATTTGCACTGGCAGCTGTAACAAAAACCAACACAGAGGAATGCCGGCCAGAAATGGGGTTTCTTTCTCCCGTCAAGAGGACTTATATCATGACATTATAGGGTAATCTGTCATTATTAGCTCTACTAAAGGTTTGCTGTTGGTTGCACCAACTTTCCATTGCGAATACCAGAGTTAAAGTTATCATTTTCAACAATCGAACATCTGTCTGATTTCTAAAGAGCAAACCTATTAGTATTGAAAGACTATCTTGTTAAAAAATCACAAAGGTTTAGTCCTTTCATCCAACTTCATTGCAGTAGGATACACAAAGACAATTTTCACTCAGAAATTGCAAATTAATTTTACAAATATTTACAAGAAATGGCATGTAACACTGAATTTGTTCTTAAGACAAAAAAGTTTTCTTGTAAAATGCATTTGTATTTGATGTTTAATGAATATGCGCCAAAGTCGAGACATCCCATTTTGGTGTTTACACCAAATTAAAACAACTTAAGTCATATTGTATACACAGAAAGCATATTAAACCCCCCCGAAAATCTACTTTAATATTTAATGGTTCGGTCAACATTTATGAAGAAAACAAATGCTAAATGTAGGTAAATAATGTTCCATTGCCATGCAGCATAACATGAATTATGTTAAAGCAACTTAATTATTTATTTTATTTGATTATTTATTTATTTATTCATTTTCTTGGCTGAAAAATGGGAAAATTGATGGTTCAAACGATTCTGGCACTGTACAAAGACTTAAAATGACATTTCATTAGTATTTTGGAGCTGCCGTGATCCTTTTAATGTGTCATCAAATGATTTTATGGCAAAACTTTTCATGGCAAAACTTTTTGATATCCAAACTATTGCTACTGAATGACATTTTTCTGTAAAAATCTTCTGTAAATCATTTCACATAATTACACATCACACATAATCTTTTGCTCAGAAAAAAAAATTAAGTGAAACGGACCATTCTAATTACACGTTCATTGTTTTGATCCTTGAAAACCCATTTCAGCTTTACATTTACAGTCTGCTGCAATCAGAAATACTTGAGTCTTAAATTGATTCATAGCTAAAGGAACACCTGCTGAATGCAATCCTATTCTGCAAATCCTCATTCAACTAACATGACTGTCGTCGCCTTTTCATTGAAGGTTTCAGCTGCATATTAGTCTGTCACAGCCACTGAATAGGTAATGCAGAGGCAGACTGCAAGACTTGGTGACGTGCAGTGTCAGAGAGACTGGAATGTCTATTGTGTCACATTCATTGCTGCCATCAAATCAATGCAAATGAATAGTGTATATTTAATTGCATCATTTTTAAAATGAAAAGCTGTAATGGATAGATCTATAAACATCACTTTAAAATCTTAATTAGGTTTGATAATGGGTTTGGTAAAGATCTGAATATGTTTTGTAAGCTATACACAATTGGTTATGCAGATGGGCTCAATTGGGAAATGGGCTTTCAGGCCTTTAAACAGAAACAATGTAATGCAACTTAAATTTTTTATTCATATTTTAGAAAGTGTCTTGTTTTTTGTTTGTTTGTTTTTTTCCTGAGTAAAATATAATGAGTACCATTTACCATGATTTACAGAAGACACCGACTTATGATGTACACCAAAAATATATTGTTGGGGAATATTTAACAACTTTTTTTATTATTATTAATATTATTGTTTAAGGTTCATAGGCAGGCTCAAAAATATTCATTAAATCTGTAATTAAATCCTTTAAATCTTACCACTATACATTTAATAGTTTACAAACGCGTTTTGCAGCAACTGAAAACTCTAAAACACTAAAAAGTTTTTAAATCATTTACAATATAATACAATAGTTAATATTCATACATCTTTAATTAAATTATAATTTACACAGATTTTATTGGTCCAAAGTGAAACTAGAAAAATTTAAACCAAATATAGACCCTAATTGTGACAGATGTAATGTGAAGCCAGCTACACCATCTCATATGTTTTGGTTTTGTTCAAAATGAAAGGACTTCTGGCAGCTAATATTTACATTTCTCTCAGACACATTAACTACGTACATAGAACCTGAGGCCACAGTTTCTATATTTGGTATTACACCAGAGTCCTTGTTTTAATAAAAGTAAGAAAAATGTGATTGCCTTTGCTGTGCTTCTAGCTAGAAGGTTAAAATTGCTCAAATGAAAAGAAAAATCTTCTCCAAACTTTAAACAACAGCTTATGGATCTTTTACACCACTTGACCTTATAGTAAAAAAAACGATATACTGAGGTTGTACTGATATGTTTACTTGGCGACCTGTTTTAGATCACATAAAGAAGATGGACCCTTCAGTTATTTTAAAAGAGTTATTATAAAACTATCTGTACTACGTTTCATATCTAACATGTTCAGTAAAACACTTTTGAGAAACGAAAATATATAATACAATTAAAAATAATCACTAATTATTTTATATATTTTAATAAGTACTGTTCAGAATAAGTATATTGTTTACATAAATCAGATACTCTGAATGACAATGGAACATGTTTTATTCATTTCATTTTCACAAAAGCGCCTTTAATATATTAAAATCACTTAAAATTTAATTTGATATGGACACCAACATCTATTTTGATATATAAATGGAGATTCCCATCATAAAAAATTGCAAATGACTGTAAAGATTGCCTAAAATACTTATTATTCAAAAGATGAACGAGAAAGTAGATGCATTTGTCCAATGTAATTTATTTATTTATTCACCCCCCACCGTTTCCAATTAAATAAGCTAGTCCACTTTCTGAGGTGCCATTAGTTTTGGGTATTGATTGGCCTTCCTCAGACGAAGCATTCCTTCTGTGGTGCTATACAGTGGGGGTTCTAGGCGGATGCCCGCTCATCTGCTCCTGCGCTTGATACTGGCGAATCCGAGCAGATGGGGTGGTCACAAACAATAGGTTCATGGAAGAGCGCCGTGGGCTTGACTTAGCTTATCCTGCTTAGCCCACCAGATGTGTGATGTCGCGAAGGGATGGGAGCTGCCACATGTTTTAGTTCGAGGTGGTTTAAAAATGAAAACGAATGACCTCGGGCCACAAACTTATCTATTTCCTGCCACATTTAATGTCATGCTTCATTTTCATATTGGGTATTTCTGCATTCCTTAGTGATGATTTGAACACAGCTGTTAATGTATGCCTGTAGGCTGGAATGTTGCCTTTTTAAAACCTAAACTGTGTTCTTGACAGTCAAAGGTGAGATTGTGTTTGTGACCATTTGGACAAAAATCCAATTGATTTGGAGTGTTATTGGAAAACTCTGCTTGGCATGTTGCTTGTTAATATTTGGAAATACATCTTTTTTTTTTACATCTTGCATTGTGCAACAGGTACTTTTAGAATACTAAATATAATTTATTTTTATGTTATAGGCATCTCTCTTATCTACACTGTAAAATGCAACAAGTTGACTTTACTTTGATATTCTGAAGAATATTGACAAAAAGCAGCCATTGACATCCATAGAAACCAAAATACCTTGGACGTCAGTGGCTGCGTTTTTCTAACATTCTTCAGTATTACTTAATTTGTGATTTTTGGGTGAACTATGGGGGCGAATCGGTGTTGCAGTGGGTAGCGCTGTCGCCTCACAGCAAGAAGGTCGCTGGTTCGAGCCTCGGCTGGGTCAGTTGGCATTTCTGTGTGGAGTTTGCATGTTCTCCCCGTGTTCGTGTGGGTTTCCCCCGGGTGCTCCGGTTTCCCGGGTGTTTCCCAGTGATGGGTTGCAGCTAGAAGGGCATCCGCTGCGTAAAACATATGCTGGATAAGTTGGCGGTTCCTTCCGCTGTGGCGACCCCAGATTAATAAAGGGACTAAGCCGAAAAGAAAATGAATGAATGAATGAATGAATAAATGGGTGAACTATCACTTTAAAAAGGATTGTGCGATTTTGATGACTGTCACTTTAAATTATAATGAGATTATGCTCTTTTAAAAAACAAACAAATGCCTGTGCATCAGCATAGTGGCAGATTCGAAACAGGACATTACCTCTGTGAAAAACTGAAAACTTCAAAAGAAGTGTCTCAGAAAAAGGCAGTGTTTATTAACTTGTAAACAATATTTATAATGCCTTTTAGTCACTGACATTATCTTCAGCAGGTGAAAACTCCAATGGCGGATGGCTGCTTCTTACTTAGGGCTGTTTATGACAACGAAGGACAGATTGTCACTAATGGGCAGGGTTTTCACCCTCCGATGACACATACAAAGGGAGAATGTCAAGCAAAGTGTTTCTGCAGATCGTTTTTATCAAGTGTGATTATAAAAAATAGAATTAATTCATTTAAGGCTGGCTATATTCATACACCTTTTCCACATAACTATGATTAAACCCTTATAAAAGTGATTTTTGAATAATAGGTCCTTTTAATACTTGTTTGTGTTCCTAATTTGTGTTCTTTACACCCTGATGTTAAAATGGCATCAAAAAACACCTAAAAAAGTCATAAATGCTAATCGATTTTGATGTTAATTGACTACCTTGATGTCAAAATGACGTCAAATTTATATCAAACATTGGCATCAAAAACATATTAAAATCTGATTACAGTACTGTCCTGTAATAGACGTTAGATGCCAATTTGATGTAGTTTTGACATCAAGGTTTACCTGCATTGTAGGGATACAAAATCCACTGTAAATTTGTAATTTGCTCAGACAAGCTTTGACATCAAATCGATTTGCAGTTTTGACATGTTTTTTGAAGTCAATGTTAATGTCAATTTGATGTCCAACTGTTGAAGTACCAACTGGGTTGGTTACCAAAATATGTGACTCAATCTGACAAAGTGTAATTAGTTTAGCCATCTTGGATATTTAAATAAGTTTTACTTCTAGTTACTAAAAACTAACAAATAAATAATATTCTGTATTCCTAGTTTAGCCACAAACCCATGCACCATGACTAAATCATGCAGTTGCTTTTTTGGTCTTTTTTTTAGTATTTCCATTCTGCTATGTTCAAAGTCTTATGGCCATAATGAATTTAATTGTTTCCATTGTCGTGGTTTTTGTGCTGAATGTTAATGTTGTGCTTGACACAATTAAACCTCATTAGCAACATACTTTCATACATTAAAGGGAATTAGTTCATTTTTCCGTTAGCAGCATAATTTTCAGATGTCTGTTTATATTAGGCTACTTGACACACATCCTTTGAAAGCAGGGATACCTGTGAAGTGTTGCAACAGCAGTGCGCTAGAGGGATAAGTATTATTGTACATCAATATATAAAAGGTTCAAGTGCTGAACCAATGGGAACACTGATCACTACAATGGTGAAAATACAAAACAATGTGCAGAGCCATGAAAATGGCATGCAAGAAAAAAATCATAGGCATAATCTAGTCTAGGCATAATCTAATTTACTAGACAGTGCGCACAATTTGTTAATTCATCCCCTCAGTTTACTTGACCATGCGTATAATTGATTAATTTGTTCCCCAGTATTAAAAGTATATTCATTCATTCATTCATTCATT